>OX940984.1:28714333-28934699 GCA_954871275.1 Leptopterna dolabrata
ATTTCAGACATTAGGGAACATTTTTGGTTCCGTGTCTGTCTGTCTGTCTGTTTGTCTGTCTGCGGTAATTCCTTGTAACGCCCATAACTACCCGAAATAATGGTCAAAATGGGCTGCAATTTGGAGGGTAGGTGCGGGTTGGGTCAAAGATGGTGCCGCACCAAAATCGTTGGATAAGTACCGTAACTTTCGTCTGCGCATGCGCGAACATGAAATGTTGACCATTCCCTTGTAACGCTTCTAACAATGAGAAAAATAGTCGTAGAGAGCTGACATTTTGAGGGTACACGTGGGTTGGATCGCAGATGGTCCCGTATCAAACTGAACCTACCCAACTATTCTATACGTTAGAGTTTTCTTTCTCATAACACTGTTCATTGTTTAAACTCATTTTGGCTGGGCTGGGACACTCTGTTTTTCTAGTGAGAAATGCCCGAAGTTCACAATCGAAGAACCGACTCGAATTGATTGCTAAGTAGGTACTTATCTGATGTGAGTTTCCGAATGATGTTTTTTAAAATTTAATTTCCTATAATTAAATAAATATTAGTATAAATATAGGTATTACGTATTTTGATTCAAAATTTTCATCCATTTTTACATATTTCAGAAAATACATTTATGCATCTTTCAAAAAAATAAATAAATGATTTAGTTCTACATATTTTGCATTTTTAAATATAAAAATCCTCTCCCTACTGATAACTGCAACAGGCCAACATCACATAGCATGTGACATCATCAAACAAGCTTTAAACTCGTTATCAAAGCTCTTCGGCATGGGGGACTCGCTACCCAAAAATATGCTCAGAACTGCTGACGACCGAACGGGACTCGATGCGATCGAACGTTGAAAAACTGAATTGGTTCTCGTCGATCAAAACTCTTATAACCCGATATAGAGGCAACATTAACTGGCCATATCCCAGCAGTGTTAATTATATAATATTGCAGTCTCAGCCAAGCACCACAATGAGCTTTCAAATAGTTGTGCAGGTAAATTTCAATATAAAATGGATAGATCCGGCAATTTAGATTCATTTTAGAACAAAACCATCCTACTCAAGGAAAGGCAGACGAATTTCGTTTGATATGTTACGTCTGACAAGAACTGGTAAGGATGAAACATCTAACTCACGATTTATTCAACATCCATAATACAGACTTCAGATTCGTCAGTCGCCGCGAGTGATTTCGCACCAATTTTTGAAGATTATTAGCCATTTTCACCGATTTTTAGCGGGGTTTGACTAACAAAAACAAGTTTTGACTAACAAATTTGACGCAAAATTTGTTCCTTTTAAAAATTCCGATTTTCGAAATTATTTTTTCGAACCCCATTACAAACATTTACGTGAAATTAGGAATTCTGTATCTCGTAGCCAACTTTGGATCTAGCAGTGAAACGCACTACAGAAATTTTGGCTGATGTACTGTTTCTTTCATGCAGTAACTGAAATAGCTATTTTTGATTGTTTCCACCAATTTTGGCCCACAAGAACACGAATTGGGCTCCTATTTTTTTACAAACTATCTTTAATCATTGATAGTGCCATTTAATTGTCTTTATTCACCTGTTGACACCACTTCTAGAGTTATACAAATTTATGGTGATTTCAGACAATTTCCCAGGTTTTTGACTCATAAAAATTGAATAATGGGAGCTGAACCTTCGTTACAACCTCAATTCTTCACTCTTTGGTCAAAATCAACTTCATATTCGGTCTTCTCACCCTAAAAAACATGGAAAACGGTACCTCATAAGCTCATGCTGAGCTGAGTTTTTTACACAAAAAATAAAATAGATATGAATGATATGGCGGACGGCGTAAGGCGGACAAAAATTGGATTTTTGGAATCTGCGCACCTTGAAACGTAAAAGAAAAAATGTTCAGGGGGTGTTATAAACCATTTTTGCTGAGCGAATACATAGGTGTATTATTCAAAGAACAATAAACCAAAGTGTTCCGCTCTAGGGATGAATTCAGAGCTCACTGAAAAGGGGACAGAAACGAAAACTGTTTAAAAATACAGGTTTAAAAACATTTTGGACCCATTTGCGTATTTTCCTTCGAAGATTCGCTACAATTTGCCGATATGCCTTTCTGGGTAGAATTACTCATTCATTTCATGATCTCCTCAAACCCGTCATAAATATTCCATTATAACTATTCCTAGATCTTGTTGATAATCGTATAACGGAAAGGCTTTTCTTGTATATATGCAAATGAGCAATGTCTTGACTCCCCTTAATGTTCATGACACCTGTCTGGCACCCGGAGTATGCCAAGTAGTCATCGATCTCGTACGTCTATCATCACACCCAACTCGCGAACGCTCCATCAACATGATTATCAAATTTTGGTTAGAAGATGGCTGAAACTAGTGATTTTGTACCTTTTGGTTTACTGTTCTGTGAATATACACCTATGCATCCGCTCAGCAAACCATTTTTGGAACACACCTCAAAATGTTTTCTTTTCCGTTTTAAGGTGCGTAGAATCCAAAAATGCAATGCCCGTCCGCCGTATCTACCTTTATATTCGGTCTAAAAAATTCTTCTTTCGCGCACAGGCCCCGGCCTCGAACCTTTGCTTTTTGTATCCCGAAATTTTGGAGCCCGATCGGATTATACCCAGGGGTGTTATGGGTGAAAAATAGGTGTAAAAATAGGGTTTTTTGGTGTTTTAGTAACTTGAGGTTGTGAGGGTTGTGAGGGATTTTCCATGTTTTTTAGGGCGAGAGACCGAATATGAAGTCGATTTTGACCAGAGTGGAAAAATTGTGGTTATAACCAAGTTTCAGGTCCCAAAATTCATTTTGTATGAGTAAATAACCTGGGACATTGTCTGAAACCACCGTACGTTTGCATAATAACGCTAGAATTAGTATTAACAGGTAAATCAGGACAATTAAATGGCACTATCAATGACCAAAGATAATTTGTCAAAATAGCAACCTAATTCGAGTTTTGGGGGCCAAAATTGGTGGAAACCATCAAAAGTAGCTATTTCAATTGCTGCACATGAAAGAAACAATAAATGAACAGCCGTTTCTTTAGGTATGTCCAATAGAAAATAAACCCATGTGACAAGGACTTTGCAGGGTTTTTACGGTTTCCAAAGGACAGGACGATTCAACACAATCTGACTTGAAGAAAGATCAATGCTTCAACCGCGTCCAAAAACATAGTCAGTAGTAAATTTAATCAAATTACAAGAAACTACACCCCTAGGTAGTTCAATGGATAATGGAATAAAGTAAAATTAGTAAATGCCATTCATTTACTTCAAGTTGAAGGTACGTAGGGCAGATGAGCCGATAGAATTCAGAGTAATTATAATTATCGATCATAACGTTTCATCAAGATAAATTCTACCCAATTTCGAACGAAGTAATAAGCGGTACACGTCATTTATACTTGAAAAGTATACATCGATGGACTGGAAAAATGTAGGTATACCTGGGTAAATGTGCCAAAAAATGAAAAGCTGATAAAAATATGTTATTCATAGAAGGTGAAGATTTCTTGTTGAATCATAAAACACGGCTTTAAAAAGCAGTCAAACTAAAAACGCTTCAACGACACACAAATTCTAACCAACAAATTTTGAGGAGAGTTGACTAGTTTTCTTGAGTGATTCTACATAATATAAATATATCCATTATTCAAATAATGGTACCGACCTACTGAGTAGTCAGTGAGTAGAATGCCAAATAAATGTATACGAGTGAAAGCTCCAGGACTATCAACAACACGAAGAGAAGATAATTCAAGGATTGGCACAAAGATAAGTTCCAACTTACCTACTTGGAAAATTTGTTAATTTGGGCATGCTGCATAGCCGGAATTTTTGTGAAGTAACTTCCTCCATTCACTGAACTTTGTTTCTAACAAAACTAAAGAAGAACCTAATACATATTTAGGAACATAATTTACTGTATAAGTGTATATAGGTACATGATTAGGTACACAGTAACAAGTTTTCGGTCGGGATTGTCCCCTATAATTGCTGCGCTTAAATGATGCACCGATTTAATTGCTTTTGATGATTTTTGTTAGTGTGCCACCTCTTGCAAAAGGAAAATCGTCTAGACGCCAGAGCCCCGCGAATTGCAGAGCCGCGAATGTTAATTGACTGAAACGCACAATTAACATGAAATTCCATCGGCTAATAAAAAAAATCGAAAAAATGGGATTTTGGATGCTTAAAATTTGCTAAAAATTGTAAAATTAACTAAAACAGACAAAGGTGATTTATTGTATCCGATAAATGATATTATCAATAACCACTACATTGATTTTTTTGGAGTGGGTGGGGGATTCACATTCAGAGAGCTGCTCTATCAAAAATCACCACGAAGAATATTACTTGATAATTTATCAGGGAATTTTCCAGTAAGCGTGTCCACCACTTATTTATTGTAATTTATTTTAGAACAGTGCACAAAAGGTAAATATTAGGTATGCCTTATGGTAATGTACACGTTAAACGAATTACAAAAATTTTTTAAATGATGGTGCAACATTCATATTAATTGTTTTATAAAAATTAAAAAAAAAACATGAAAGAGGACTAATAACTATTCCTCCTGAGAGAAAACTAAAGGATGTGTTACTGGCTATTTGGTAATTCAATCTTGAGTAAATGAAGGAAACTTGTCCAAATTATCAAGACACAGAAGAACCTGATGATGTAGTTTGGGACCAAAATTACCTAGTTCATTAAGCACAGCAGAGAACCTGTGCACTATAACGAGTCTCACGTCGGGATCACCACATAATTACTGCACACGACGTGTTTTTTTTTTTGTTTTTTTCCAAATATCCAATTTCTTATAGGTATCGCCTAAAGGGGTGAAATTAATTAAAAATACCTCTTACAGGGAAAAATCCTTTAGACGCCAGAATTCTGCGAGTTCCTCTTCATTGCCCGAAACACGCACAAATTACCGAAAATTCCGCGCGATTTTCGGAGATGTTCAACTGTAACACTGGACCGTATTTTGTTAATTTTTAATCAATTTATTTAAATTTATTTAGTGTCGTTGATGAAAACGGGAGTTTGCGCTGTGAACTGTCGTTGGTGCTCGGTCAACGCGCGTTGCGGTGGTTCGTACGACACTGAAGATAAGTTGAATTTGAGTCGGGCGGCCTGTGGGCCGTCTGGCGTGGGAGGGGCGAGGTGGAGGCGCGAAGGGGGAGCGAGGAGGAGGCGGCCAACAGTCCCCGCCTCCGCTCGGAGCCTCGTCACTGAAGGGGGAAACCCTTTGTCAGATCCGCGGATTCAAGCGGTCGCTTCTCCCTCGCCGCGGAATATTTCATGTGATGACAAACCGATGTCATCTCAAATTTGTCCCACTTTTGGCTTAGTAATGTAGGTAGTAAATAAACACAGAGAGAAAATTTCAAAAAAAAAAAAAAAAAATACCAGTAATTATTAACTAGGTATTTTGGGCTTGAAAAAAAAAACAAATCTTTGATTTAATCCATTTTTTGCCATTACAAACATTTTAGCGAAATTCGTCGACATTAAATGTTATACTATGGTATAACATGTGTATACTATGGTATAACAATTTCTTACCACTTACGGTTAATTTAAGTAATTTTTGGCGATATCTACAGATTTTTCGCCCAAAAAGACTCAAGCCCTCCAAGCCGCCGTGGAATATTTCATGTGATGACAAACCGATGTCAACTCAAATTTGACCAACTTTTGGCTTACTAATGTAAATAAACACAGACAGAAAATTTCAACAACAAACATTTTAGCGAAATTCGTCGACATTAAATTTTATACTATGGTATAACATGTGTGTACTATGGTATAACAATTTCTTACCACTAACGGTTAATTTACTTCAGCAATTTTTGGCGAGATCTACATATTTTTCGCCCAAAAAGACTCAAGCCCTCCAAGCCGCCGTGGAATATTTCATGTGATGACAAACCGATGACAACACCTCTAATAAATTGTAAACTTCAAGTAATATAAATAAAAAATGAATTTATTTTAAATTCTTAGCGATTTTTGACTTGGGGGGGGGGGGGGGACTCAACTTTACCCGCTTTTGGCTTTCGTAAATCACCCATCTTCGATTTCACCTTTTTTTTGCCGTTACAAATATTTTAGCGAATCTGCTCAATATTTAATGTGTATATTGTGGTAAAATTATTATACCATTTATAGTTAATTTACTTCGGTAATTTTTGGCGATATCTACAGATTTTTCGCCCAAAAAGACTCAAGCCCTCCCAGCCGCCGTGGAATATTTCATGTGATGACAAACCGATGACAACACCTCTAATAAATTGTAAACTTCAAGTAATATAAATAAAAAATGAATTTATTTTAAATTCTTAACGATTTTTGACTTGGGGGGGGGGGGGGGGGACTCAACTTTACCCGCTTTTGGCTTTCGTAAATCACCCATCCTCGATTTCACCTTTTTTTTGCCGTTACAAATATTTTAGCGAATCTGCTCAATATCTAATGTGTATATTGTGGTAAAATTATTATACCATTTATAGTTAATTTACTTCGGTAATTTTTGGCGATATCTACAGATTTTTCGCCCAAAAAGACTCAAACCGTCCCAGCCGCCGTGGCATATTTCATGTGAAGACAAACCAATGTCAGTTCCGTAGGATTTGGGGCGATCCACAGGAAACGCCTAATTGACAGCTATAAAAAAAACACTTTATCAGTTACAGACGCCCGAATTTCCGAATTACCAGCCTGTAACATTTTGGCGATATAACACCTAACTAATAAACTGTAAACTTCGAGTAATTTAAATAAACACAGAGGTAACATTTTTTTTAAACACATCGTAATTTTTAACGATTTTTGACTACAAAAAACTCAAATTTGACCCAAATTTGGCTTACTAATGTAAATAAACACAGACAGAAAATTTCAAAAAAAAAATACTAGTAATTATTAACTATTTTTGAATATTAAAAAAACTCAAATTTGATCTATTTTCGGGTTCAGTAAATCAGTCATCTTTGATTTCATCCATTTTTTGCCATTACAAACATTTTAACGAAATTCGTCGAAACTAAATGTGTATACTGTGGTATTACAATTTCTTACCACTTTCGGATAATTTAAATCAAGAATTTTTGTTGATATCTACAGATTTTTCGCCCAAAAAGACTCAAACCGTCCCAGCCGCCGTGGAATATTTCATGTGATGACAAACCGATGTCAGCTCCGTAAGATTTGGGACGATCCACAGGAAACGCCTAATTGACAGCTATAAAAACCCCTTTATCAGTTACAGACGCCCGAATTCCCGAAATGCCATCCTGTAACATTTTGGTGATACAACACCTACCTAACTAATGAATTGTAACTTCGAGTAATTTAAATAAACACAGAGGGAACATTTTTAAAAACACCCAGTAATTTTTAACGATTTTTGACTAGAAAAAACTGAAATTTGACCCAAATTCGGCTTAGTAATGTAAATAAACACAGAGGGAAAATTTTTAAAAAACACCCAATAATTTTAACGATTTTTGACTAGAAAAAACTCAAATTTGACCCACTTTTGGCTTAGTAATGTAAATAAACACAGAAAGAAAATTTCAAAAAAATACTAGTAATTATTAACTATTTTTGAATATTAAAAAAGCTAAAATTTGACCTATTTTCGGGTTCAGTAAGTCAGTCATCTTTGATTTCATCCATTTTTTGCCATTACAAACATTTTAGCGAAATTCGTCGACACTAAATTGTATACTATGGTATAACAATTTCTTACCACTTACGGTTAATTTAAATCAAGAATTTTTGGCGATATCTACCGATTTTTCGCCCAAACAGACTCAAGCCCTCCCAGCCGCAGTGGAATATTGGCGAATTTTATATCAGTTATGGTGACTATACTAATTTATTCTATGACTGCTCTGTTATCCCGAAAATGCCATTCTTTCGTTTGATTCGCAACGAACTCTTTGGGCGAAATGTTGGATTTTTCATCTAATAGCCAAGGTCAAATATCGTCTGGCATGACATTTGCCATACCTACTTACCTACTTATTACATGAAAACGATTGTAATTCCGGGATAGTTTTACATTTGAAAACTGATTTTTACCGAAAAATTCACCAGAAGTCATAAAGGTAACTGTTCTTTCAATCCTATGAGCAATGCTTACTTATACTTACTCAATTGTTAGCAGGAGATGCTAAGTGCTTGTTCATAATCATTCCTTATGTTCATAATAATATATTATTATGAACATTTATTGCCTCCAAGACTGGAGCGAAATGTAGCGGAAGCCTTATGACCATTTTTGGGAACGAAACAAGGTTTGTCCTATGCTACTGATAACTAGTTATTTTGCGGATGCATTTTTGGTTTACTATTCTGTGAATAATATATCGCTCAGCAAAAAATGTTTATAACTCCCCCTCAAAATTTTTTCTTTTACGTTTCAAGGTGCGTAGATTCCAAAAATGCAATGTCCGTCCGCCGTCCGCCGTATCACGTGTACCGTCTTCATTTTCGGTCTAAAAAATTCGTTCTTTCGCACATATGCTCCATTTGGGCCCTAGTTGTGCCCCGAAACTTTGCAGCCAGATCTGAATATACCCAGGGGTGTTGTGAGTGAAAATGGGTATACAAATAGGTACTTCTTGTGTTTTAGTAACATGTCAGTAACATGAGCTTTTGAGTTATTGTTTTCTATGTTTTTGGGACGAGAAGACCGAATATGATAAGTCGATTTTGACTAAAGAGTGGAGAATTGAGGTTCTAAGGAACTTTCAGCCTTAAACTTACGTTAAATTTTGGTCTAAAATCGTCGTTTTTCCGCACACAGTTCGGGTCCCCATTTGGGAACACAGGGTCCTAGTTTGTGCTCCGAAACACAGCAGCCCGATCGGCATACACCCAGGGGTGATATGGGAGAAAAATGACTGTAAAAATAGGGGTTTTCGAGGGATTTTTGAGGTTTTAGTGAACTTGAGCTTGTGAGGTATCGTTTTCCATGTTTTTTACGGCGAGAAGACCAAATATTTGGTTGATTTTGACCGAAGAGTGAAGAATTGAGGTTTTAACGAGGGTTAAGCTCCCGAAATTCATTTTTTATGAGTCAAAAACATGGGAAATTGTCTGAAATCACCATACATTTGTATAATAACACTAGAAGTAGTATCAACAGGTGAATCAAGACAATTAAATGGCACTCTCAATTATCAAAAATAATCTTTTGAAAGGAAAAGCCGAGCCTAATTCGTGTTTTTGGGGGCCAAAACTGGTGGAAACCATAAAAAATAGCCATTTCAATAATTGCACATGAAGGAAACAATAAATGAACAGCCAAAATTTCTGTACGTATGTCCAGTAGAATAATAAACCCACGTTTCAAGGACTTTAAAGCGTTTTTTGTGTGTTATAGCGATCCCCAAAAGAGTTTGAAATTGAAAGCTACCAAAACACCGTTAACATGAGCGTAAATCATGTGGTATAAATATTCAAACCAGTTATCATTATATTGATATTACGGCAGCTGCTACAAATCACTCATTATCAAGATTGATTATGTACATGTGTAGTAGTAGTTGTAGTAAAAGTAGCACCAACAAAATGTTTGGGTCTATTTGATGCATAAATGGACCGGCACTAGGAAATCTCCTCAACTCACCAGTCAGCCAGTTCCTGACTACCCTCTAAAAAGTAGGTACAGTATCAAAGTACAGAGTTTTCTGGGAAACCTCTTGCATAATTATAAACGTATTACAATAAATTATGAGACATGTGACGACGAACATTATAATCGGTCGATTTAATCGACAGAGTCGGATCTCCACGATTCCACTTCTAAGCATATTTTCATGTCCATTTGTTATTAAACTTTGCAGCAAGTACTGTGGTGAAGATTTAAACCCAGCTGCTGAAATTATGAACGATTTTGGTCAAAGATAAATGATCCTTCGTTCTTTCTTGGAGACAATTCTGGTGACGTAATTTAGACCAGAGATTGCGATCTTATTCTTCGAAGTGGGTCAGACAAGTTTAAGCCATTTCTAAACAATAAATCCTTTCTTGCAATTAGAAGCGGATGTACTTTGCAGTTGATCCCCTTCCAGGGAAGTTTTGAGCCTTGGAAGATGGCGGACGCCGTTATCTTTTTATTTTTTTAAATCTCCCGGTTCATCATTCATTTTTGTTTACTGTTAAAGCTAACAAAATCCCTTTGACTGAGACGTGACTCCACCACGGCCCTATCAATCACTTTGTCTTTGCGAAGGGAAAACCTTTCTGAAACCTCCCCTTTACATCGGAAGGTAAACACGATGAAGCATTCACAACTCAAGTCTGGCTGTGGTGATTTACAACGGGCGCTTAGCGGAATTGGTGACGTCACTGAGCCCTGAAGTGACTGATGGCGACGAGACGACCTGTCACCCGGAAACCTTGGCGACAATACCGTCCCGCCGCATTTAGAAAATTCGTCTGGGATGAACGAAAGATCGGGGATCCGTTGCTTTTTCTCTGCCCAAGTCGAAATGGAAATGATGAAAATGCGGGCCAGACTGTCTGCCAGTGGCGGATCTAGGATTTTATTTGGTGGGGGGGGGCTGAACGGGGGAAATTTTGTGAAAGGACTTTCATATAATGTAGCGATCAAAACAGTAGTTTAACGTTGTTTTATGGAGTAAAAACGTGTGTTTCACATGAAAGGTTTTCGGGATGTTTTGTTTACTAATTTACTAATGAAATACGTTAAAGTTAATAAAAGGCAGATTAAATACACTGCCAAGGTGATGGCACAGGAGCTTCCTCGTCACAATCAGAGTGACCCATTATAAAATAGAACAGACTCGGAAGCAAAATAACATTACATTACATTACATTACATTACATTACATTACATTACATAACGTGAAATATACATATTACATTACATAACATAACATTGCATAACATTACATGAAATATACATATTACATAACATGACGTCCATAATACATTACGTCCATTATACGTCCATGTAATTGCGAAAGTTATGCGTGTTTGAAGAATTTCACGTTAGCGCATGCGCAGGGCGAACCGCTGGCTCTATCATGTTGAAATTTATATGGGACCTCAATGGGCCCTACCCGCTTAATCCCTGAGAATTACATTGAAATTGGGTGAAATCTTTGGTTACTACGGCTGTAACAAGGAAATTGAATCTATTTCACGCCAGCGCATGCGCAGAGCGCACCGAGGGTCCGATCATGCTGAAATTCATACTGGAACTCACTAGGCCTTGTCCAAACAACCCTTGAAAATTTGAGCGAAATTGAATAAAAATTGTGAAAGTTATGCGTGTTTGTTGAATTTAACGTTAGCGCATGCGCAGGGCGTACCGCTGAATCAATCATGTTGAAATTTGTATGGGACCTCAAGGGGCCTTATCCGCACCATCCCTCAAAATTTGAGCTGAATCAATTCAAAATCGTGGAAGTTATGGCTGTAACAAGGAAATGCGGACAGACAGACTCATAGACCCACAGACCGACAGACACGGAACCAAATTTGTTCAGTAGGCTTTGAAACGCAAAATGCAAGTGGAAATTTTGATTTCTGAAGACAAAAATTTTTTGGCTCACGAAAGTGAACACAAGGCTTCCGCTGCTTCGCAGACTCGGAAGCAAAATGTGAAAGGGATTTATTTATTTTTAAGTACATCGTACATCTAACGTTGGAGTGATGATGCTTGAGTAGGCGGCGGCGCTGCGCAGAAGCTATAACCGATCATTCCAAGGAGTGGGGGAAACCGCTGAGTCACTGTGTGCGCGTTCTCGCTAGTGCGCATATCGTTTCAATGAAACTCGATAAACGGAGCGGGCACAAAAATCAAAACACTTTGTGTTGATTGGTTGCAGACAATGTAAATGTAACTAAGACATTATACAGTATTAAAACGTTGGTAACGGATATCATACAATTGAAGACTGAGATGAGATGGTACATATTTCTCATTTGGACAAGACACAAGTAGGTATCTAGCTAATTCTCAATTAAATATGGAAGTCTTGATGGCGCCATTGCCGTCTTTCTATGGATAAACCTTGTTTTACAGCTATAGTAGCTGCAGTGACCATAAATAGATGCTACTCCGGCGAACTAATTCGATTTTTTCTCATCAGCAAGCAACAAAAAAAGCAAATTAGGAAAAAATCAGCCATTCAGAACCATATGTCATATTTTCAGTTAGGTAGCTAACTATAATAAATATGCATTTTTCCACTGCCTCCAGCCATAAACTGCTGTCTGTTTTGTTGCCCCTTCCCCCCCCCCCCATCCCGATAAGGAACCCCTCCCATTAGCAGCAGTGAGTCAAACATCGCCCACAGAGCTTTCACCTCCGTTCCCTGCCCTGCTACGTGTTCCCAGTCTGGTCGTTTGCCCATACGAACCCACTCCATCACCACACCTGTGGGTCTGCCTCCTGCTGGGTTCTTAAGTCCCTGCCCCTTTCCACCTTCTCCAAACCTGCTGCCCAAGGTGTGGTGACTTCCTGAACTCCTTCTTCACTTTGAAAGCCTGCCTCCCTCTCCTCCCGGCGGATGCAATAGGAGCAGCCTGAGTCAGCACATGGCCTCCGGGAAAGAGCATCTGCGTTCCCTTGCTGCGCCCCTGGCTTATACTGGACATTGAGATCGTAGGCCGTAGGGTCAATCCAACCATTGGGCCATCTGTCCATCCTGATTCTTAAATTTCAGCAGCCATGTGAGGGAAGCGTGGTCTGTCCTTACCGTGAGGTGACCCTGGTCCAGCCCACATGAGTTAAAGTACTTCAATGCCTCCACCACAGCTAGGAGCTCCTTACGGGTAACGCAGTAGTTGCGTTGGGGGTGAGAGAGGCATTTACTGAAATAAGCCAGTGCGGTTTCCTTCCCATCCTGAATTTGTGACAGAACGGCCCCTATGGCAACATTGGTAGCATCGCTGTCTAAAATGAATGGTACCTCAGACGGACATGTCCCAGCACGGGCGCCTCCTGGAGACAAACCTTGAGCTGGATGAAAGCGTTTTGACACTCGGGAGTCCACTCCAACTTGGGGAGGTTCTCTGCCCGATACAGTGGCTTTGCTAGCTCCGCTAAATGGGGCGCAAACTGTCGGTAGTAGGAGCACAGTCCCATAAAGGAGCACAACTCTGTTGTTGTCTGTGGTACCGGCCAATGGACCACTGTTTCCACTCTCTTGGGGTCTGTGCGAATCCCCCCTGGGGTGACCAGATGCTCCAGGTACGTGACAGTTTCCCGGAAGAACTCGCAGTTCTTGACGGTCAACCTGAGGTTGGCCTCCCTGAGCTTCTTGAAGTGTGAGTTCTTCCGGGAAAGTGCGAAGGAACGGCTGGACGTTGGGTCAAGTTTCCTTTTTCCATTTTTGGATAATAAGTACCCACCTGGAAACACAATCAAAATTTGTGGTTGGTGGGGGGGGGGGGGGGGGGGTAAAAATGATGTTTATGCTTGATTCCAAAGGTCGAACCAAAATTATTGAGACTGAAAAAGATGAAGATTCATGCGCCCAAATCTTGAAAGGCCATTTTGTTTGTCGTTCAGTGAGATATGGAAGTTTACTTAGGAGTAGGAGCCGCGACGCCGACGGTGGCGCGGCGCCGACGGTAACGACGTTAGGAGTGAGCGTGTGAGTCAACGACGTGATGAGCGAGTGTGTGAGTGTACGACATGGGATGTCTGAGGGGGGTATGAGATATTGAGGTTGAAAACAGACAGGAAGAGCGGTGATGGTGGGGGGTACGTGGAAAATTGAAGCTGTGTGGAGGAAAAAGCATCATCTCGTTCCCAACCGGAATCAGAATTGGGCCAAAACAAGTTTTAACTTACTCCGAACGGTGAATTATGGCGAACGGATGAGATCGGTTTTCCTGTTACGCTAATGCGTTTTCTTCTTGTACGATTCAGTTCAAAATTAGCGGCACCGAAAATGTTGTTGAGCATTTTCCTTCCATTGCCTATTACTAAGTTGGTGAGGAATGATTAAATACGAATTATTAATCCTTATTATCGTTATCATTGATGCAGGAAAATTATTTTTCAACCGCTGGCTATATTCTGGCACGAGTCCAGTTGCCGAAACCACTACCACGTGACAGCACCAGGATGAAGAAATTTGGTTTACTTCCCATTTTAGTGCGAAATCAGATAGTGTATTACCATGCGTGCAGAATATGTGTTAACAGTGGATGGTTAATGTGTTAAAAATGTGAAGGCCGTGTCATGTTTATCACCATATTTAAAACCTCGCTCAGTGTTTTCATGCATAATTATTATCATGTCCTCCAAAACCGACGGGTCCATAAATTCTTCGCTTGCCCATACGTCCGATACGTGTCCATAAACATTTTCTGACGCGTGGGATCGGAAAATTCCGAATATTGCTTAAGTTTTATGTGGCTAACAAAAAGATGAATTTAAAGAAGAGCGGATATCCAAAACAAATAGTGGGTCACATTTGAGTTTTTCCGGGTCAAAAAACAGTCAAAATAACATTTTTTATATCATATGAAATTTGTAATAGATCACCTTGGGTGGTATAAAATCGTGGCCAGACACAGAAAAAACGCTGCAAATCCCTACAGAACGGTTTATTATTTTGTACAGAATACCCTTATGTTACAGATCTCAGCTCTCTGTATAGAACACCCTGGTTCTGTTACATGTGACAGCTCTCCGTATAGACAACCCTTCTGTATAGACACAGCCCCTCCGTAGTTTAGTAACGCCACTGCAAATTAATATCATGTGTTGATGTTCAAGCAGTCGTTAAAATGGCAAAAAATCCGGATTTCATCAATTGTTTTTCATGGTAACTAAGAAAAGCGCTAAGTACGGCGTACGGCGGACAGACAGCAATTTTTTAAATGCACTTTCGGATTCTACATACCTTGAAACGTAAATCATCAAATTTTGAGGGGTGGTTAGAATTTTTTTTCATGCTCGATTCTAAAGGTTCATTGTTGAAAATAATAAACCAAAATACCTCAAGGAGAAAGAGAAAAAGAAATTTAGTTCTGAAGGGAAATTGTTGATCGGAAGTGAAAAATATTCGGTCCCGGAACCGAGATTTGAACCTCTGAATTTAAGTGTAAGAGCCCGACGCCTAGACCACTCCGCTACGGCGGCCACCTGGCCGAGAGACAAGTGTTTTGCGCTCTCAACCCAGTTTGATGCCTGCATACACGCTGCTCTTTAGGGAAAATTTTATGGCGACATCGTAAAATTTTCCAGATGGTCTCAAAAATTCAGAAAAATCAAACTATTTAAAAATGCGAGAAAACCCACCCATCAAAATAAAATTTTCCTAATTTTCCACCCCTTAGTGCTGAGTGACAGTAACGCCGAGCTTCGATGACCAACTAGAGCCCAAACGGGACCCATATAACCCATATTTAACGTGAAATTTGTTCAGTGAACTAAGGAGAAAGCCGCGGACGGATTTTCGGTGGACGGACGGAAATATTTTTATTCGATACTCGTATTCTACGTCCCTTGAAACGTAAACCATGAAAGTTTGAGGGGGGGGGGGGGGTAAAAAATGTTTCATGGTCGATTCCAAAGATTCGTTTTTGAAAACAATAAACCACCGAAATTATATGGTTAGAGTTTTAATGGGCTAACGTTAAAAATAGTCAAAAATGACTAAAAACCACCAATAACTTATTCAAATGTAAAAAAAAGTGTTTTCGCGGAAATCTTTCGGACAAACCGAAAATGTTCGAAAGTTTGCACTTACGTGGGAGCTTCATGTCCCGATAACAGGTAGTAATAATCAATAATCAAATAATCAATAATCAGTGATACTATGATAAATCACTAATATATGGTCTTGGTCCCTGGCTCGACCTTCCGGCTCACCAATTCAAAACTTGTTTTACTCGCTATTGGCCTGTAGATACTGATATCGGTATTATTCATATTTCCCCCAGCCGGTTCGTTGAAATAGAGGGAATATTCAATTTATCGAACAACAGATCGACTCGCGGTTGCTGAGTGAAAAGCGTTTTTCCGCCGGGTGTTGAAAATGGCGAGGCGGAAAAGCCCTGGAAAAAGGTCAAGGGCGACAGGAGCGGATCTGAATGGTCTCCATGGCAACCAGCCGCCCACGAGTTCACCTCGACACGTACAACCCTCCGATTCATAGCCTCCCCACCCTTACAAACACTCGCATCATACGATCAAAGAGGTCACCAAGCTCCGAGGAATCACAACATATTCGTTTCAATTCTGTTCCAATGCTAAATGCCACGGAAAATTAATTACCATTCTCGGATTGAGGTTCTCAAAGAGATTTCAATATTCCAGATAAAACGACATCTCGTTTCAACAAATTATCAATTCCAATTTCGCTTTTAGGCACAGTGCCAGAGTCCAAGGAAATGTAGTATTTCCAAGCCAAAGGCAAAGTTATCCAAGACAAATTCAAAGTGTCCAAAACAAAGTCGGTTTTCAATATCCAACTCGATGTTTTCCAAATGAAATTCTAGGGTTTTCAACTCGTACCTATTGAAGATTTTTCAAATTAAAGGTGTTCAAATTAAAGGTTTTCAAATCTAATTTTACCTAATGTGGGAGATTTGAGAAAAAAGGCCAGTGAGGGGTACCCATGACTTCTGTTTGTATTTCTGAATGAAGGTAGGTTCCATTCTAAAAGTTTTGAGAACAACCGCACTCTCCTACGATGAATAGTTCTTTTTCAACGAGCTTTCAAATTTTCGGCAACACGTCACACAGGGCAAGGGGGACCCGCCCAGGCAGGAGGGGTGCAACGACCTGGTTTCGTTTAAAAATGGGAAAGTAATATGAACAGAATTCACGGGTGCTCCTCATCTGAGATGGTAAATCTTGAAATGAAAACTTGAATTTGATTTGGAATAGCTTGAATTTGTCTTGGGAAACTTTGAATTTGATTTCACTGGAGTCTAAAGAAATAAAGCATTCCAAGTAAAGTTCAAGGTTGTACAAGACAGATTCAAACTAGGTATGTATGTATGTATACGGAACAAAGTCGAGTTTCCTTATCAAATCTTATGTTTTCTAAATGGAATTCCAGGTTTTTCAAACCATATTGAGGTTTTTAGACTTCAAATTAGAGGTTTTCCAACTCAAATTTCAGGTATTTACCAAACGTGGGGATTTGAGAAAACCGCCCAGTTTGAAATGGTAAATCGTCATCTTGAAATGAAAACTTGAAATTGATTTGGAATAGCTTGAATTTGTTTTAGAAACTTTGAATTTAAGAATCCAAAGAAACATAACTTTTTTCTAAGTCCAGTTCTAAGTTATCCAAGACAGATTCAAAGTAGGTATGCGAAAAAAAGTCGGGTTTCCTTATCAAATTTAATGTTTTCTAAAGGGAATTCCTGGTTTTTCAACTCATATCAGGTTTTTCTAACTCAAATTAGAGGTTTTTCCAACTCAAATTTTAGGTATTTACCAACTGTGGTGCTCTTTGAACAGCGTCCAATTTGAGATGGTAAATATCATGAATTTGAATTGGAATTTGAATTTGTTTTGGGAGACCTTGAATTTGACTTGGAAATGCTGTAGATTTCTCAGCTAACACGTTCTCCAAGTGAGGTTTTAATATACATGTCCAAATCCTCTGTTCAAGTATTCCTCAGTTTCTTTCCTTGGATCAAAATAATGACTGTTTGTCACCTACACCTGGACTAAACCTACACTGGACTAGCTTAGATCAAGAACGTGAAGCCCAACTGGGCGAGTAAAACTGACTGACTGACAATGCGGAAATGCAATAGGTGCGAGTGAATTTTGGCTGTAACCCCAAAAACAGAAGGGTTATTCATGGAACATACCCATAACTACAAAAGCTACTTCAGTCGGGAGATTTTGAGTTGCGGCAGTTCAGAAGTGCATAAGGCACGCATAGAGCGAGAGCATGTACAAGGCTTGTCCGCGCACATCATTCCGGTGGCTGTAAAATGCATCATCAGGGAGGCAACCTCCATGTTCCGCAAAATTTCCATCTAAATCGGTCGAACATAATTGGATTTACGGGCCTGTCAGGGGTTTCACATTTGCAGTAGAGTTGGAGTTGGGTCACGAACCCTTCTTTTGGCTCCAGCCTATCAGCGTTACCCAGTAGACACCAACGAAGAGGTTGGCTGGGATCGTCTCCCAAAAATCCGTCATAAGTTATGATGGCGTCGTATTGAAAATGAAATAAACCCAATTCATATGGGGTCAGTCCCTTCGTTTCCCTCTCACATCAGTAACAGAGTTACATAGCACAGTTCAAGGTGAGGGAAGACATTTAAACGATACGTCTTTCAGAAAATCAAATCTCGTCATGCGTCCGCTAGTGCAAGCTGCCATCTTCTCTCCTAAAAATATTCTTTTTTTTTAGTTTTTGTGCTTGGCTGTGGGGCTGCTCTATGAAGGGTAGAAGGCAATTTTTTTTCCTGAAAAAAAAACGCCTAGAAGTGATGGATGTTCATCTACCTTTTTCTCAGAATCTATTGAAGATATTTTCATGAAATTTTTAGGAGTTGTTATAGGTATGTCGAAGTACCTTTTAGTTATAGAACTTTTGGGAATACCGCACAGAAAATATTTAGCCTACTAAAAAAAAATCCTAGAAACGCGAGTGGAATGTTGACTTCAAATTTTTTGGTTTATTATTTTCAATAATGAACCATTGGAATCGAGCATGAAAAAAAAATTCTTACCCCCCCTCAAAATTTGATGGTTTACGTTTCAAGGTATGTAGAATCCAAAACTGCAATAAAAATATTTCTGTCTGTCCGCCGTACGCCGTACGCCGTACGGGCCACTTTTCTTAGTTACCATGAAAGAAAATTGATGAAATTCGGGTTATAGGTTCCGTTCGCTGTCTAGTTGGTCCTCGATGCTCGACGTTACTGTGAGTCATCTCTAAGGGGTTCAAAATAGGGGTTGAAATTTTCAAAACGCCTATACCATTTTTTTACGTGAATATTTTTACGGTTTTAAATAGTTCTTGAACTTGCGAGTTTTTTAAGACCATCCGGAGCGTCGTACGTCCAGCCGTTCGTTCACAGTAAGGCCCCAAAGTTTGCACCGACAGGCATTTTCGACTCCAGTGTGAATGAAATTGTATACAATTCAAACCAAATCTCGTAACCAGAGACGCGCCCACAATAGGAAATTTGGCGGAGATGAAATCATTGCTAGGGATCACCTGATTATATTCACAGAGTATGAAGTCGAGTTGGTTGTTCAGTGATATTATTTCATTTGGAAAATGATGGCTCTTTTGGAGTTTGTTGGTAGGTAGTGAAACTTGAACAAACGTTGAAGTATTATTGATGGGTAAATTATTACTACGGTAAATCATTACTCAACGGTAAATTATTACACAACGGTTCATTATACCATCTACGTAGAAGGGGCTGGAGTTTGTTGGTAGGTACTTTCGCAACTTTTTTCACTCCTCATCAACAATTTCTTTTCAGAACTTCATTATGTGTGTTTCTTTTTGTTAGGTACTGTTTGTCATCGGCAGAATTATTTTAGCAACATTTAACTCGTGATTTAGGTAGGTGCCTAGTAACGAGAACGGGGTTAGGTACCAACCTAAGGAGGGTCTGCGATCTACATAATATGTATAGAATAGTACATATCATATTATATAGACGGGTTATCTATACATAGAGCTGTGATCTGTAACGGAAGGGTATTCTATACAAAATAATAAACCGTTGTGCAGGGATTTGCAGCGTTTTTTTTTTTCAAATCCGCCATCGATTTCAAAAAGTTCTATGACTTAAATGTGTATCTATAGATAATTCATGCCTGGTAAAAATTTTATTCAATTCCATCCATTAGGGACCGAGAAAAAGGTATTTCAGCGAACAAAAATGTAATTTTTCAGGAGAAGCAAATTTCAAAAATCAAACTTTCCCGCCCGTTTAGGTCGTTGTTTCTGTCTAGACTCTGTGGTTTCTGAGTATCCATCTATTGCCTAAACGTTCTGAGTGCCTTCACACTATCATAACCTTGCTTTTTTTTCAAGAAACCTTCCCTCTCATGTTTTGTTGTTGTTTGGTGGTGGTTTTCAGTGATTTCTCGTTGCGATTTTCTCATTTTTCACTCTCGAAATGCCGATGTCAAAACGAATTTTCCTAAAATTGGTTAGGATACCACCAGGTAGGTAGGTACCCTTCCAAGGATTCCGTTCGTCCAGGAACCTCTCAGGAGCAACCAGACAACACTGAAGTGGGGCATGCCCCAGAAGCGAGCCTAAGAAGTGGAAATGGTGAATACTCCTGTCTCGTCTGCCCCAGCTTCCAAGGCATCATCTTCTGAGAGGGAATTATCGTCAGCCATTGCTGATTATGATAATTTTGAGTCGAAAAGCAAATTTGACATACTAATTTGACAAATTTGAAAAATTTGACTCCTTCGGAGACGCCCTTGCTAAACTAGTGAGGTGCCTGAATTTGAACATTTTTTTAACATGCTTCCCGTTGTCCTTTTTTAAAAATTATTGTTGCAATCGAGTCTATACATTGTGTAGATCAATAAACAAAAATAAAAAAAAATTATTTTTTCCTCCCCAAAAAATGCCTTCTATCCTGAAGTTCTATGTGAATTTCACTTTGAATGCCAAGCAATGTTTCTACGATTGTGAAAATGTGAGGGTAGCCTGATGTGAAACTTGCATTAAGTTTGGCATGAAAGCTTTCGCGGCATATTCAGCCCACATACTGGGGGGGGATGGCGCATCCTCTTCAACATACGTGTGGAGGAGGTAATTACTGAAATTATCTACACGTGCAGTCACTGTTTTGTTGATTGACATCAAGTCGTCAATGAAACTCGACGAGCATAATGATGTTGATTCTCACTAATTTCATGTATTTCGCCTTGTAGACACAACACTAACGAGCAACAACGACCGGCAGTGCGATGTGTGATATGCACCTACGCATCTAAACAACACCTGGCCAAACAGCTATCCACAGGCGGTGCCAATTCGAGTTGTAGGAAACATCAACCGCGGACTCAACTCATTCTCTCCGCTACCTCATTAACTATATCGGGACCCAACTCAAGTTTATCCACATTTGCACCGTCGATTGAGATACAGTCGAAGAACCACCTGTGAAACAACCCGCACATACTCTCCAAATTTCAGCTCCATTATTCGTTTGATAAGACATAATTATGGTGATTACAAAAGTCCAGTACAGACAGACAGACCGACACGGAACCAAATTTTGGTTTACTATTTTCAATAATGAACCATTGGAATCGAGCAAGAAAAAAAAATTCTTACCCCCCCTCAAAATTTGATGGTTTACGTTTCAAGGCATGTAGAATCCAAAACTGCAATAAAAATATTTCTGTCTGTCCGCCGTACGGGCCACTTTTCTTAGTTACCATGAATAAAAATTGATGAAATTCCGGTTATAGGTTCCGTTCGGGGTCTAGTTGGTCCTCGAAGCTCGGCGTTACTGTCAGTCATCTCTAAGGGGTTCAAAATAAGGGTTGAAATTTTCAGAACGTCATACCACGAAAACTTTCTATGGAAGGGTATGGTTTTCTTTACGTTATTAAAATTTTCTTGAGCTAAACAATTTATTGAGACCAACCCGAGCACTGTACGTCCAGCCGTTCGTGTGCACAAAAAGCTTCGTCAACACGATCGTGAATCAAACGGTATAAATCCGGCCGGGATATCATCACTAGGGAGCACCTGATTATAATCAAGGATGGTTGTATGAGGTCGAGTTGGTTGTTCTGCGATATTATTTCATTTGATAAGTGATGGACTATTGGATTTTGTTGGTAGGTACTTGTGAAACTTGAACAAACGTTGAAGTATTATTGATGGGTAAATTATTACACAATGGTAAAATATTACACAACGGTAAATTATTACAGAACGGTAAATTATTACACAACGGTTCATCTACCTAGAAGGGGCTGGATTTTGTTGATCGGTAGTTGCAACTTGAACAACCGTTGAAGTATTATTGATGGGCAAGTTATTACACAGCGGTTCATTATACTTGACCACGAGGGTAGGTACTGACCACAGAAAACACCACATCACCACATCACCACATCACATCAACAATTTCCCTTCAGAACTTCATTATTTGCGTTCCTTTTTGCCATTTTAGGTACTGTTTGTGATCGACAGAATTATTTTAGCAACATTTAATTCGTGAATTAGGTAGGCACCTAGTAACGACTACGGGGTTAGGTACTAACCTACGGAGGGTCTGCGATTCACATAATGTATAGAGTAGTACATATTATACTATATAGATGGGTTATCTATACAGAGAGCTGTGATCTGTAACAGAAGGGTATTCTGTACAAAATAATAAACAGTTGTGCAGGGATTTGCAGCGTTTTTCCTTGATGTCTGAAACGCAAACTGCGAGTGGACATTTAAAGTTTTGACAACATACTTCATTCAACTCTCGCGTGAATATAAGGCTACAAAAACATGTAGAACCAAAATCCCAAATTGATCATTTTTCCGGACTCAGTCATGTTATGTGCCTAATGGTTTCAATTCTTTCTTTGTTGAGGTACGTCGCGAATTTCTCGTCTCCAGACGGAATTATCACTGGGAGCTCCGTCCAACAAAGAAAAATGATACACGAGACGACCGAAGATGTTTCACGGACTGAATACCTCGTGAAGTTGGAAGAGGACGACGAGTTTTTGAAACATATTCGCTCGCGTCTGTTGTGGATAACAATAGCCCGTTGAATCCCGCCGGTCGGCGCTGGGAGACAATGGGATTTTTCAGCCAATAGCGTTTGTCTCGAAGGGTTTATAAAGTGAAGATGATGGGGGAAGGGGGGCATCTCGTAGTAGGGATGGCCATTATTTCTGGGGAAGCTTTGCCTTCCTCTTGCCAAGTCTTTGGGATTTGACCAGTAGCTTAGGCGAAATTGGAAATCGTTCCGCGCCTTTGGGAAAAAAACGAACACCGGGCTTATTGGTGGAATTCCTCTCGCCTAACGGGTTTGATTTGGCTATACTTACTGGTTCACCACCTGTCCCAAGCTTTCGTGCAGAATGGTGCAACTAACTCAAAATGTAATGGATTTTGTATTCTTGAGTGGCTAACCTAAGAAAAATCATGTGCCAATGTGTCCAAATATTCTGATTTGAGTATTATAATACCGACATGCAGTAGGGACTTCCTCCGCAAACAGAAGTTTTTTGCAGCTCATCATTGAACTAACGGAAGAGTAGCAGCGGAAGGAATAGAATATGGTTGCGAAGATTACATCTAAGGAACTGTAGCGGCCTCCGGAGCCCGAACTGTAAAAAGTTTAATCCATACTGCTGAGGAGGACGTCCGTTAGTGGACTGCGAATAAAAAACAAGAAGAATATTCAAAAACGGAATGTATGCAAATCTCAGAACATTTTTCTCGTAGGATCGTTAAAATCCGACCACCGACGTAGAAATATTACCTAGTTGGTACTTAATTCAAATTGCAATATACAGCACAGGCTAATTTAGAATAATATCGTGTGTAAAGCAGTGAACATAGAAATTCATAATGGATTCAACACAAAACTAACGTGCCATAATCATCATAACATCATAACGTGTGATAATCACAACCTGCCAAACTAAGGACAGTCAAATTCAGTACCTACAGGGAACGTAATCTCAAATGAAAGGTGTCTCATCCAACGATCACTATCTTCCGCCTTCCTCATCAATAAGCTGTTTGAAAAAAATGTCAAATGACAAGAAAGAAAATTAAACGATGACCATGTTAGCTTGTTACGAGTAGATGTTTACAGTATCGATAACCCTGAAAACGTAGGCGGCACTCAATGATGACGCAGTGTTAAATGGACTGTGGCTGTAGACATACAGTTTTTGGTTTATTATTTTAAATAATGAACCACTGGAATCGAGCAAGAAAAAAAAATTCTTACCCCCCCTCAAAATTTGATGGTTTACGTTTCAAGGTACGTAGAATCCGAAAATGCAATAAAAACATTTCTGTCTGTCCGCCGTACGCCGTACGCCGTACGGGCCACTTTTCTTAGTTACCATGAATAAAAATTGATGAAATTCGGGTTATAGGTTCCGTTCGGGGTCTAGTTGGTCCTCGAAGCTCGACGTTACTGTCAGTCATCTCTAAGGGGTTCAAAATAGGGGTTGACATTTTCAGAACGCCGTATCTCAAAAACTTTCGATTGAAGGGTATGGTTTTTTTTACGATATTAAATTTGTCTTGAGCTAAACAATTTTTTGAGACCACCCGGGGCACTGTACGTCCAGCCGTTCGTGTGCACCAAAAAGCTTCGTCAACACGATCGTGAATCACTAAGGAGCACCTGATTATAATCAAGGATGGCTGTATGAAGTCGAGTTGATTGTTGTGCGATATTATTTCATTTGATAAGTGATGGGCTATTGGATTTTGTTGGTAGGTACTTGTGAAACTTGAACAAACTTTGAAGTATTATTGATGGGTAAATTATTACACAACGGCAAATTATTACACAACGGTAAATTATTACATAACGGTAAATTATTACAGAACGGTAAATTATTACACAACGGTTCATCTACCAAGAAGGGGCTGGATTTTGTTGATCGGTACTTTTGCAACTTGAACAACCGTTGAAGTATTATTGATGGGCAAGTTATTACACAACGGTTCATTATACTTGACCAGAGGGTAGGTACTGACCACAGAAAACAGTGATCTACGCAGAAGGGGCATCTATTTCACTCCACATCAACAATTTTCCTTCAGAACTTCATTATTTGCGTTTCTTTTCGCCATTTTAGTTAGGTACCTACAGTTTGCCATCGACAGAATTATTTTAGTAAAATTTAACTCGTGATTCAGGTAGGTACCTAGTAACGAGTACGGGGTTAGGTACCAACCTACGGAGGGTCTGCGATCTACATAATATGTATAGACTAGTACATAATTATATAGACGGGTTATCTATACAGAGCTGTGATCTGTAAAAGAAGGGTATTCTGTACAAAATAATAAACCGTTGTGCAGGGATTTGCAGCGCTTTTAAAATTTGATTCTGTTGTAAAACGTAAACAAAGAAAAACATACTTTTGTGCAACTTTTATTACGGGATCGACTGAGAAGCACTAAAAAGGGGCACGCTGCGTTATTCTAAATAGCCTGAATTGCAGAATGCTGAATTCAGAATTAGTATTTTGACCACAGGGATGCATCAGATTATGAGATGCCACGGGGATTAGATGTTTCTGAGTTCTTCAATAGGTCGGATGGCTTCCGGTGAATACATTGTGCCGCACCAGAATGTGAAGTATCCTGAAGTATGCAGTAAGTACGCAGGATGGTATACTATGAGTACCGTATGCTGCTCAGTATACATCGAAATGAAGTCAGTGTGGTAAATGGTTGATCACAACTGAAGGTGTAGGTAAAAGGAAGGTAAGGTGTAGGAGTAAAATGCAATAAGGTGAATAGATTAACTGATTGACTTAAATGACGGTATTGTAGAACTGTGTGTAAAAACTGTAACGATTCATGAGGGTACTCAAAATGTAGTGAATTTACCTAATTTGGATTTTAAATTTGAATAAGTAATAATATTTAATAGTGTGAGGTTGAAGCGTAGTGTAAGTAACCACTGTAGATTAAGTAGATTAAAATTAAGATTAAGATTAAGTAGTAGTAAGCAAAAATTAATTAAGTAAAAATGAGGTAGATTAAGATTAAGTAGATTAAAATCAAGATTAAGATTAAGTAGATTATAGTTATCAGTAAGATGAAGTAGATTAACATTAAGATTAAGCAGATTAAGATTAAGCTTAAGTAGATTAAGTAGAAAGTAGTGTAATTATTAGGCCATCCTGATTGATTGAATTTTGAAGTCATGGTGATTCAGAAGAATTGAATATTTTCACATTTCAAGAAGGGAATAGAATTCTCAACACGTTCTCTCGTACTGAGGTGTTGCGAGGTTGTAAAATTAGCTTAGGCGTGAAGGAATGTAGCACATATCCTGTTGCCCATTTTCGATTCATCCTTATTATCCACAGACTGCGTTAATTATTCACTACGGGAAAAAATCATAGTAAGCTCACACGGCGCTGTTCTTAACTAGAGCCACAAGATAATCATCGCGCAGCGTGTAGAGTGTTCACCTGCGCATTTCATTAACCTGGCGATTGAAGGCTAACTGCACTTGAAGCCTTCTTGAATAAACAGTTAAATAAAGAACGGTACGTCGGCAACACAAAACGAAGACGCCGAGTGGACATCTGCCGCCGGGTGCATTAAATAATTGAATCTCATAAAGTAGGTACGTAAGAAGTAATGAATGATGGGTAATTTAATCGTCAATGGTGGTCCAATTTTCATAACAGTGCACTGCCTTTGGATGGTTTCGTAATTTCAACTAAAGATGGTGACATCGTAATTCGTCTAGTTTGTTGTTAAGAGCCACCCCAATCAGCTGACAGTGCCGTAAGGTTAATGTTGTACAAATTTACTGGCAAAAAAAATCTACTCAGCCGCCAAAAGAATTGCTATCCGTTTTGCCCACCAAAATGGCATACTTGGTGCTTCGCTCCTCGTTCTTGGGTGTGCATATAGAAACCTATTCCTTCCCCCTCTGTTGGATATGTGCATACAGAAACATATTCGTGTATATAGAAACCTGTTCCTTCCCCCAAAACCTTGAAATTTCCCTCAACGCTGTTTGGCAGGGGCTTTTTGCCTGCCGGGGCAATTTCATCAAAATCGGTCCCAAAAAAACCTCATATCACACCGATATTTAATTTGCGTTTATACGAACAAATTGAAAGGGTCATTCTCGTTGCATAACACCGTCCAATCATTTTATACATCTTATCATGTTGACGGTTATCCCACGCCTCATCAGAACGATAAATGATGTGTTGACCGTTGATATGATTCCACCTACCTCATCAAACATGCATTCCACCTACATCATCAAACATACCTCACCATTTTTCACCACTAAAATTCCAAATTAACTGTTCATTGTACAAAATTTAGCACCCCCATATTTCCCCATATTTTTGTTCATCAACGGACTAGTTATTCAAATTTTGAGACAATTTTTGTTAGGTATATTTTAAGCGCAAAACATTCGCGTCACTGTTTTTACCGCAACATTTCTGGTGGTAGGTACTAAATCAATTTTTTAGAGTGATTTTAGGCAATTTGAAGAAAGGTCGATAGTAATTACGAGTTTCAACATCAACCAAGGTTTATTGTTTTCAATAATGAACCTGTTTTCATTTTAATCAAGTCCAAGTACAAATGTGTACCTACCCTGATGTGTACCTACTTTTGATCTGAAGGGCCAGGAAGCCAAGGGCCTGTAGGGCTGGGTTGTATGATGAAGAGAGGTAGGAACAGGGAAGTGTTCCAGCTGAAACGTAGAAAATGGCGGACAGAGGTAGCTGCACACCTCCACCACTTCAAAAAGTGTCTTTCAGATCTATGAACACCTATATATTAGTGAAGATTCTTCGATTTAACATTGTTACTAATTGGACGAACCTGATCTCGATGATCGTTAGGACACCCACGATGTTGTGGATGAGCAGGCACTTGCTGGCAAGTCGACCATCTTGGGTAAATTGCACACAAAACACTTATGTCGTTTGGCCTCTTTCAACCTACCACGGATATGGAGAAGCGCGAAAAGAAGTCCGCACTCCCGACCTGTATTAAAATGATCAACAAATATGTTGTGGATGAGCAGGCACTTGCTGGCAAGTCGACCAGCTTGGGTAAATTGCACACAAAACACTTATGTCGTTTGGCCTCTTTCAACCGACCACGGATATGGAGAAGCAGCGGGACTATATTAAAATTATAAACAAATCTCCATAAATCACCAAAAGACAGCTCAAAATCAGAAAAAATCACAACTGCACACACAGGGAATGGAGGGACTGAAGCTGGGTTCACATCCATCCGACATCCATCCATTCGTACGTTCAAGGTCATGCGTTGGGAGCAGTGGAGGGGGGGTCTGTCAACGCGTCAGGGCGTTCACAACCATCCGTTGGGTTGTGTTCTGTTCTTTTAGTTTGTAGTCTCGGCAATTCTGCTTTTACTTCTTTGCTTTGTAGTCTCGGCTCAGAGCAACAGTAAATTAATACAACTCGTAGGTAGGTATCTAAAAGACGGCGATCGTCTGTGCGAAGGCATCCTGGATGTGTCCCCAGGGAGATACTAATTTTTGAATTCTGGTGTTACTCAAGGGCCTATACATTAGGGTTTATTGTTTATGAGGCCCCTTTGCAATAGGTACCTACATAGGTACCTAAAAGATTTTATTATTATTTCAACTGGACTTTATTTTAATAGAGTATAATTTTAACTAGACTCTATTTCCATGACATAGATAGAGAGGGTTCAGCATAAGGACCAAAGAGTGGAAAATTGAGTTCTACCATATGTTCAGCTCCCAAAATTGATTTTTTATGAGTGAAAAACCTGGGAAATCGTCTGAAATCACCATCATTTCGTATAATAACACTGGAAGAAGTATCAACACGTGGATCAAGACGATTAAATGGCACTACCAATGATCAAATATAGTTATTAAAAAAAAAAGAAAAAAAAGCGTAGGTACCTACCTAATTTGTGTTTTAGGGGCCAACATTAACGGAAACCATCAGAAATAGCTATTTCGATTATTACGCATAAAAGAAACAATAAATGAACAGCCAACGTTTCTGTAGGTGTGTCCAGGAGAATAATAAACCCATGTGACAAGGACTTTGCAGCGTTTTTCCTATGGAATCGAGCACGAACGTTATAATGGATCTGCTTTCTGAAATACCAAAGACAACCAAACGACAGACCATAAACAACACACTTGCGCAGAGGTCTTCTGCGCCGTCCGTTCATCCGTTGAAATATCTAATTTTTCTAATGCGGACAGTCTTCGCCAAAAGTGTGTATCCGTCAAAAATCGCCCCCACCACTTCATGGTATGAGCCAATCAGATGCTCCAACGCATGAACTTGAATGTACAAGGGATGGATGTGAACCCAGCTTGATGGTCGTTGGATATTTATGGAAGGAGGAATAAGGACTGTACAAGGCTGCCCACCTTTCCCTGAAATATTTGCCCACAATCACCCTCTCACCTGTCACTGCCTACTTCCGCTCATTCACTTCTGGGAAGCTCAGAAGACACCTTCCAAAGTACAACTAAAACTGCTGCCTTCAGCTCAGAAACAAGTTGGGTGAATCCACAAAGGTCTACTCCAGACCTTGATTCTTTTGGATTTGTTATCAGGAACCTTCTTTGCACCCCGTTTTGGTTTATTATTTCCAGTCACTACCCCTCAGCCTTTGACGGTTTACGTTTCAAGGTACGTATAATCCGAAAATGGAATAAAACGCTGCCAATTATTACTTTATTATTTACTTGTATAGATGCACCTTCTGCGTAAATCGCTGTTTCTGTGGTCAATACCTACTATACTCGAGCACATTGTTGCCATTTTTCCCCTTTTTCCGGTATAAAACACGAACGGCCAATCCCACAGAAATCGTTCTGGGGATCGTTCCTTTAAAATCGCTCCAAAAACTTCTTTTGAAACGGGATCTTGTTGATAAAATTACGTGGAGAATGTCATTTCTAGGCGAGTTTCATATTTGATTTGAATTGCAATGGTTTGGAACATTGGAGGGTTTTGAAGAAGAAATGAAGAATTCCACGCAGAATGTTCTCCCTTTCATTGAAAAGATCAAAGAGCACTGAAGGGTGCGTTGTCTCTTGAGAAAGGTACACTCAAGTTTCGGTTCAGTGAGCTTCGAAAGGATGTCAATATTCGATTGATGTTAGAAGGCGGAATTTTTGACGTTGGATTTACAGCAATAAATCTTTTCAAGGTGAGTGAACAGTGACTGGAGGCGGTAGCGATGAAAAGTGATTCGTGTGTACATGTACAAACACAGGAGGATTTGAGTTCACCTTTCATCATCCCTCTTCAATAATTTTATTTCTGAGCCCCTACCTGTGTATCAAGACAAAATAAACTACCTACACAGTTTTAAAAATACGAACTTGATTTCTCTGTTGACTCGAATGGTAACGGTCCGGCCATCCTCTCGTTTCATTGATCAACAGAATTCTCCGTACCATTATTTTTGGTGTATCCACGCGCCGGGAAGCGGTTTCATGGCACCGAAATGGCGCCGTAGTATGATGAAAACTATTGATCTTGGGTCGTGAGACATACAATTTGAAAGCTATATTCCAAATAACTTACAACCACATACAGTGATAATGCTTTACTTTAGGGATAAGAAAATAAGGTAGGTACGAGTATGTACCTATTACGTAGAACCGTAGCAAATTCTCCTATAAACATGGAGCTGATACCTTAGTTTTCCAAAAATTGTGGAGGGCCCTGTGTCTCCCAAGAATATACGTAAAAGGCATAAGTAGATGGGTAGGTACAGTTTTTTTTTTTTGGTCATACACAATCATATGCATTTAAAATAGTGACTGACGAAGATCAAAACCATTTTCTTGTTCTCCAGACTTCACGAGTGTGCAACTCTCGAGCCTGCAGCTCTAAAGTAACCCCCTTGGAAGCAGTCACTTTGAGAAAGAACAACGGCGATTAACAAGTGAGTTTGGGAAGGAGGTGAGGAACGTTTGTGTTGTAGATTTAAGTGTAAGGTGCTTCTGAAGAACGAGATTTATGTAGCCACGGTGCCCCTTTTAAGAGCTTAACGTCTACCAGCTTTTTCGCCCTGCCCTTGGAGAAAGAAGTTTGTTTGTGATGGAAATAGATGCCAAGGCGTAGACTCCGCGTAGTAAACTACTTTGTCTCGTTCGAGGTCCCTGTGATCTCGTCTCGGAACGTCTGGATGGCTCCCATTCAAAAAGGGGTTTCCTCATCTTTGACAGCTGTTTACCGAGAGACAGGAAACTGAGGGCTAACGATGAACGTAACAGGTACACAACGGTATCAGGAGGAATAAACCGGTTCCCGTGAGATCACCGAAGTTAAGATACCTCGAGCGTAGTGTGATTCGTCCAAGTATGAACCATAAATATCCAGCTGTTGGGCGAACCCCTGTCTCGTTAAGGAGGTGAGCCGATGAGTAGCCAATAGTGCAAGAATCAGATCGAATTCTGATCCTCCCATTGTACTGGAGGACAGAGCTGATACGTCGACGACGCTGGCAGGGCAGTCGGTAGAAAAGCCCCGACCAGAAATGGATGTTACTTTACTTTACCGGAGGATTAATTTAAATGGTATTTCAATATTCAATTAGTCTATTAGAACATTAGAATATTTGTTCAGAGTTCCAATGGAGCGCTGGAAATCCGAGTTGGGTTGACCGTTTCTTCCACTGGAATTTGAAGTGAAGGTGGCAATAAGATTCGCGAACCCATGACTCTAGTACGGAACAACTTGGACCGGTCCGAAGAAAGTTCCATTCATGCACCATGCAATTTCGAAGTATAGCTAGGAACACATAATTACTGATTTTTCCTATTACCGTTGGGAGCTAGCAGGGGTAACACTTCCATTCAGACGGAATGGGTTCGTAAATTGCCACTTAGTAAAATCATCTAAACGGTTATTAAAAACTTTTGTAATTCGCTACTTGAGATTTTTTTCTATAGTCCCCATCAAAATTTTAAGATCTTGAAAGCAAACTAGGACTGTGAGAGGAAATGTCCATTTTCTCCTACCTATGAAAAATTACATAAATGTGCTTCGTTATTATTTCTCTTTACAGATAGGATTTGCTTCCCTTTATCTACGCAGTTAAAATAAATAATGTGAAATTCACATCAAGTTTACGAAGTTTTAGCGGGTATTTTAGGAACTAATTCTCAACGAACGAGTTTTCGTCATTCGCCTTTGATTTGTCAAGCCTTTGATGGCGCCTGCCTCTTTCCCCTAAACATCCCGTCAACGCCAAGTGCCAGAACTGTAAAGATCCGAGTTGTTACAGCTGAGTTGCGAAACAAGAAAAAACTTAAAGTTCAAGTCTTCAAGAGGCGTTGTGACGTACTACGTTCCTTTGATGTTGATTTGAAACATAGATATTTTCGGCGAAACAACGAAAAATAAAGATTGGAAATACCTCCCTAAACAATAAAATAATATATCTACTGTGCGTTGCGTAATTCTTCCTTAACATACTGTGATGAATTTAAAATTGGCGTATTTCATCACGGTGGTGTGAGGAAATGCCCAGGCGGGTTATGAGCGAAGGACCACCCTTTCCTGGGATCTTTTTGGATGTTTGTGCCCAGGCGGTTATGAGCGAATCACCACCGTCATCTAGGATCTTTTTGTATATGCTCAGGCGGGTTATGAGCGAATCACCACCCTTTCCTGAGATCTTTTTGGATGTTGTATCCAGGCGGTTATGAGCGAATCACCACCGTCATCTGGAATCTTTTGGGAGAATTTGCCTAGGAGGTTATGGGCTGACCACCACCTTCATCTAGGATCTTTTAGGTCTGGATAGAGAGACAAGGGTAGGAAGAGAGAGAGTAGCCAGCGGCTAGAGGAAGCGTAGAATGAGTGAAAAGTCGAAGGAGGCGAGTATTTACATTACTGGGAGTCGTCTCCCTCCATCCCCTATTTGGTAGGGGATGGTGGGGACCCAGGTTGTGCTCTGACTCCTGCGGCTTGTTCCCCACTCGTATGGTTTATTTGGTAAGAACTAAAGTTGGCTTATGAAATATTTTTGAGAACTTAAATCTGCTAGGAGTAGTTCCGGGAGGGACTCAAGACACATACGAATAAGCATAAGGTCTAATACGAATGAACATTGTTTAGTTTAAAATAATGTGATATTTTTAAGGGAAAGTCTGTGTTAAGTAACTTGTCCATTCATGAAACCTATTGAAACAGGTGTATATTATTGAAATCTAAATTCCAAATGAAATATTCATAATAAAAACACAAAGTAGGTAGGTTCAGTCAAGAGTTTTCATTCCAAGTTGGTTCATTTATTCAACCAGTCAGATCAATCAGATCTTAGCAAGGGTTTGAACATAAATATGATGGTGAGAGCCAGCAACAATAAAAACCTTTCAGTTGCAAAATATTTATCTCCTACCATATATTCAGTCAATTTCGATGAAATCTCAGGGGATCACGTAGGTTAGGGTCCGAATGATTCCGTATGAATTGAACTTTTCTTGAAAACCTCGTTTGATTTCGCCCTGGTTTGATGAATAGTTGGAGAATAGTTTAGCATCGACTTAAGTGCCGGAAATACTTTTGAAGATGCTCATTATTATACTGATTATAATATATCGTTATTATTATACTTAGAAAACCCTGCAAATTGAAACTAAAGGCGGTTTTATTGGTCGGGTATCTGGCCAAACGAAGTTTAAAATCCGTCGCTGGCTTTTCGTCAGATCAGTTTGCAAAAAGCCTTTTAAAGTTCAAATGGCAGTGGGCATTTGGGGTCTAGTTGGTCCGCGAAGAACCGTGTTACCGCCAGTCATCTCTAAGGGGTGAAAAATAGCGGTTGAAATTTCCAGGGCGCTGTTATCTCGAATTTTATTGTGTTTTGGTTTATTATTCTGTGAATAATACACCTATGTATTCGCTCAGCAAAAAATTTTTATAGCACCCCCTCAAAATTTTTTCTTTTCCGTTTCAAGGTGCGTAGATTCCAAAAATGCAATGTTCGTCCGCCGTATCACGTGTACCGGCTTCATTTTCGGTCTAAAAAAATCGTTCTTTCGCACACATGCTCCAATTGGGCCCTAGTTGTGTCCCGAAACTTTTCATCCCGATCGGAATATACCCAGGGGTGTTATGAGTGAAAATGTGTATAAAAATAGGTACTTTTTGCGTTTTAGCAGCATGTTAGTAACATGAGCTTTTGAGGTATCTTTTTCCATGTTTTTGGGGACGAGAAGACCGAATATGAAGTCGATTTTGACCAAAGACGCGGAAATTGAGGTTTTACCGAAGGTTCAGCTCCCAAAATTGGTTTTTTATTAGTCAAAAACCTGGAAAACTGTCTGAAATCACCATCAGTGTGTTTAATAACATTAGAAAAAGTGTAAACAGGTGAATCAAGACCATTAAATGGCACTACCAATGATCAAAGATGATTTGGAAAAAAAAAGAAGCGTACCTATTTCATGTTTTGGGGGCCAAAATTGGTGGAAATCATCAGAAATAGCTATTTCAATCATTCCACATGAAAGAAACAATAAATTTAACAGCCAACAAGAATCTCTAGAACTCCAATAGAATGATAAACCCATGTGACAAGGACTTTGCAGCGTTTTAAATTGATCTCGAGCTTGGGAAATTTTTGAGAACACCCCTTCGTGCAGCCTTCGTTCACTAAGGCCTTGAAGTTTGCAACGAAAAGCTTCGTCAACACGATCGTGAGTGAAACAGTATCCTGATTATAATAGAATCACGCATGGCTGCATGAAATCGAAGAATGATGGTTATTTTGAATTTTACTGATAATTATTAATGATAGAATTCTTGAATCCACGCATAGTTATTTAATTGCCCGGCCGGCTCCAGTACTCAATTTATGGATTTCGTGGGGGGAACAGGAGAGTAGGTATTGACACAAAAAACAGATCCACGCAGAAGGGGCATCTATGCAGATGAATGATAAACCGTTGTGTAATAATTAGCAGTGTTTGTACAAAACTGAGGAGCAGTGGTCAAAAGCATAGAAAACACTTCGCTGAGTTGATCATCTTCGCTTAATTGATTGTCGTGCTAGCAGAGACTTCTTCAGCCTGATTGTCATCATCGTTTAACTCAAACAAATGGCTGAGTATGTTCACACCTAATTTGAATTGTTAGACAAAGGCTGCAACAAATCAGAGTTGTCTGGAGGTTTTTCAATATTTGACCACTGCACGCGGGTTTTTCGTAATTGGCAATTATTAACAACTTCACCAAAATGCGACTGGTTACAGGTGGGTTTATTCTGTGTGCGCTTGCGCGAAATGGGTTTCTCTTGAACATGCTACAAATTGTCCCTGGATATACCAGTTCTATTTTTGAGTTTGACACACGGTTGGCCACCTTATCATCTTGTGGTTATCCTCTCTTTGGAGACGACCTGAGGAGGCTCTGGAGGTAGTTACCCCTTGATGACCTTCTCAGATCGGCATTCCTCCGGAGCCCTACGTCTCTCCCCACCCTCTTCATCGTGGCCGCCGCCACTCTGCAGGCTTCCTTTCAGGGGTCAAGGAGAATCCCTTCCTCTGCCGCCGTCGGTTGTACGTTACTACTCGAGGCCGCTACTACGGAGCACACTCACCACAACACACTACTTTCGATTACGCCCACCTCTCTTGGGCTGACTTTCCTATCGACGAGGTCGCGTTCGTGTGATTCATTTATTCACAAATTGTCAACTTCTGTCGGACTAGGCCAATACAGCAGTTCGGGTTAGGTCTTAGTAAGAAGCAGAGGAATCCTCCATCCTGCGAGTCACCCGAGCAACATGCGAGGGTAGCCAAATTCGAGTTCCCCGCCCTACCACTGATCTTTTCACAAGACAATTTCCATGGCTGCCTCCCACAATATACGCCTCACTTCCGACTACCTTACAATCAGATCAATCGACTAAATCCTTCAAAAAAAGAATTGGCGCATACCTGCTGCAAATGCACAAATCTGACCTACACACTGATTTCTTGAATAGGTTTGATCTGTAATTGTAACTGTGTTATGTATTTAGGTAATTACTATCTTGGAATATGGATGACATAGGTGCTACATACCCATACATATATACATTAATTTTTTTCACTCAAGTTGAATATTGTCTGTAAATCTATTGTTTCCAGCTAAAAGTACACGCTTAATCCAAACTAATAATCTACATCAGTGACAACCAGCCCCTGGACGGGTCGTCAAGGCCTTAGGGGCCCATTCATGAACTTGGTTTTCTCATGTTTCTGTACTTATATTCTTCATTATGTACTAAATATGTGTTTTAATAAAGAATTGAATTGAATTTAATTGAAGATGCGTCCATAATTAATGTTCGGCTACATGTGAAGAGTCCAGGGAAGAAAGGGGTGAAGGTATCATTTTTGGTTTATTACTCTGTGAATAACACACCTATGTATTCGCTCAGCAAAAAATTTTTATAACTCCCCCTCAAAATTTTTCTTTCACGTTTCAAGGTGGGTAGATTCAGAAAATGCAATGTCCGTCCGCCGTATCAGCATGTACCGGCTTCATTTTCGGTCTAAAAAAGTCGTTCTTTCGCACACATGCTCCATTTGGGCCCTAGTTGTGTCCCGAAACTTTTCAGCCCGATCGGAATATATCCAAGGTTTTTATGAGTGAAAGGTGGGTATAAAGTAGGTATTTTTTGTGTTTTAGTAACATGAGCTTTTGAGGTATCGTTTTCCATGTTTTTTGGGACGAGAAGACCGAATATTAAGTCGATTTTGCCCAAAGAGTGGAAAATTGAGGTTCTAACAAAGGTTCGTCTTCCAAAATTCTTTTTTTACTAGTCAAAAACCTCGGAAAACTGTCAGAAATCACCATCAATTTGTATAATAACACTAGAAAAAGTGGCACTACCAATGATCAAAGATAATTTGAAAAAAAGCGTTATTTGTGGTTTTGGGGGCCAAAATTGGTGGAAACCATCACAAATAGCTATTTAAATTATTGCACATGAAAGAAACAATAAATTATCAGCAACATTTCTGTAGGTATGTCCAGTAGAATAATAAACTCATGTGACAAGGACTTTGCAGCGTTTTTTTCTTCGGTTTTGAGTGAAGCTGTGCAACATACGTGAGCTAATCAAACAGAGAAGAATAAAGCTTCCTCCTAAAAGAAAAACGGAGTTATTGAAAAAATATTCTATTTCCACTAATACACGAAAAACGCAAAAAACACTGTTATACCGGTTTTGGTGATCAAACCATCGTCAGTAACACAGTGTGTTACTGACGATGGTTTGATCACCGAAACCGGTATAACAGTGTTTTTTGCGTTTTTTGTGTATTAGTGGAAATATACTATTTTTTCAATAACTCAGTTAGCGAATTTTCAAAGAAAATGAAGCTATTGCAATGGCTTCGAAATTTAAATAATATAAATTTTTGGAAATTTTCTTCATAGAAATCCGTTTCAGACCATTCTAAAACGATTCCTGAAATTTAACACTTTTTTATATGTATATATATATATATTTATATATATATTTATTTATATATGTGTCACTCCAGACGATAACTCTCGATAGAATTGAGATAAACAGCTCAAATTTGCACAAAAAATCTATCTTGGCAATCGAAAGGCTAAGTTCGAAGATGGGCGAAATTGGCCTACTCTAAGGAGGGTTTTGGCGCATTTAAAGTGCGCAAAAATTACCCAAAAATCCCCAAAATGTTATTTTCCAACAAGTGACCCCTCATTTTAAAGGTTTTTGCACGCTGAACACGATGGTGGAATCGGATTTTAGATATCTTGATCCGTTCTCAAATTAGAGCATTTAAAGTGCGCAAAAATTACCTAAAAATCCCCAAAATGTTATTTTCTAACAAGTGACCCCTCATTTTAAAGGTTTTTGCACGCTGAACACGATGGTGGAATCGGATTTTAGATATCTTGATCCGTTCTCAAATTAGAGCATTTAAAGTGCGCAAAAATTACCCAAAAATCCCCAAAATGTTATTTTCCAACAAGTGACCCCTCATTTTAAAGGTTCTTGCACGCTGAACACGATGGTGGAATCGGATTTTAGATATCTTGATCCGTTCTCAAATTAGAGCATTTAAAGTGCGCAAAAATTACCCAAAAATCCCCAAAATGTTATTTTCCAACAAGTGACCCCTCATTTTAAAGGTTTTTGCACGCTGAACACGATAGTGAAATCGGATTTTAGATATCTAAATCCGTTCTTAAATTAGAGCATTTAAAGTGCGCAAAAATTACCCAAAACTAGGATAATCTTTAAACTCTTACCCCCACCCCCTTAGAGTGGTCAGATTGAAAAATGTGAGAAGTATTAATTGAAGACGAGAGTTCGAAGCAAAAAAGGGGGAGGCAAACGATTAGTACAACTCCTTGAATTTACCCACAGCGATCAAATAAATAAGCACTTAGTACAATTACGTAATAAACAAACGGTAGAATCAGGATGGACAAAACGTACAAATTAAAATAAATACGAAGAGAATATACATAGAAAACCAAATTTTAGACCGAAGTTTTCCTTTATTCAAAACCATAGCCATTAATTCGAATATTTCTTTGAAAATTCGCTCATTAAGTCATGCTGCATGACTGGTTTTTTTTTCTTTGAAATGGGTTTCCACGATTTCGTCGCGAGTGATTTAGTTCGAAGCTTCCTCCTAGTAAAATGGGGCGTTGATTCACCATTTTACTGGGAAGAAAGCTTCAGGTCTTAAGATCCTATCACAGATACTTAGATCCTATCACACATATTATTAGACCTTTCTTCCGTGGAATCCATTTTACATGTAGCGAAATTTTGAAATCACACTCATCAGTAATGAGATCTTAAACACAATCAGTGATGGAAAAATAAAGGCAAGATCAGAAAATTGTTACATAAATATATTTATCGTAATACGAAAAATTTCTTTAGGGAAGAAATCGTCTGAATGGCATGTACACTTCAAGTATGCAGGAAGCTGGTTGAAAATCCTCACCCCCCCCCCCCCCCACCACTGTTGTTTTTTGACATGGATACTATAAACCCTGATATTTGAACATTGAAAATCTCGATTCGAAATTTGCTTTCTTCACTAGTGTAGAATCCATGGTCCATGGAGCATCCGTGCTGCATCTGCTGTACACATTAGAATAAAATTATGCTTTGCCACAATCAATGATGTTACTACATAGTGCTTGGTTGGAATGGTAACAGCTCAAAGTCACTGTATTGTAATATAGGTATTACCTATATATTAGACTTTAATACAATGAAAACCGAGCTGGTAACTATCGGTGCTGGTAACTAACGCACGTTCGTCCTTTATATAAATAGTAGCTACTATCGCAGAATGAATGAGTCGTTGAATAATGAGCCCTGCGCTCGCACCGGTCAACATCGGAGCTGTTCTCCATAAATGCCGAGTAGGCGAGAAAACGGGGTCCTACCGCCTAACATGGTCAGAGGCACACCTACTCGTAGTTACATCACCCACCAGCTGATCCCACCTTTATGTGTAGGGTCCGTTGGAAGTTTATACGACGTTATACGAACCGAAAAGATCACGAAATATTAAACTTCATGGTCATCTTCCAACTTCAATCCAACTTAGCTAAGACGTCTGAAAAGGAGTTGACAGATTATCTTCTGAATTGATTTAAAAAAATTCGTCGAAGCTTATTTGCAATAAAGGTAGCCTACCATTTGTCCCGGAAATGCCCTCCTCCATGATTCTTGTTCTCCTTAGGTAATGTTTTCCTTAGGCTGTAAAATCTGTAGCAGTGTGGGCTGTTCTGGATAAATTTTTTCTTCCGGTGGAGACGGGATAGGTTTGGGGAAGCCTAATCGATATCCCTTCTTAACCGGTGATAATCTCACTGGTCTAGGAGGGGGACTCTCGAGGGTCCACCCCCACTGTTACACTCTGTCACATGGTAGCAGAGAGTGGTTCGGCAGTATGCGCTGAGCACTTCACCATACTCCATCCACTTTTTGTGGGCTTACCAGAAGGATAAGCCCAAAGGTTTCCCAGAAGGATTCCTTTACTAACAACCTGTCCCGTTGATAATACATACCTCTATTGGCTCCCCCACCCCCTTTCCCCCCTTTAGAGTGTCAGTATAATTAAAATATACTTAGCTCATTAGAAGGCGATTGATGCCATGTCCCAGTTGACAAGTCCCAATAGTTGTTTCATCCCAACGATGGAGGTTGATCACCTAGAGGTGGCCCAGATGAGCACAATTCACTGGACAACAACCTCTGACGACATAATCCGCCAATACTCGTATGTAGGAGCTTTGTTCTCCACCAGTAAAATATTATTGAGGTAGTACCATTACGATGGAGGTTAGTCACCTTGAAGTTGTTTAGATGTCTTTTCCTGACCAGAATTTCATACTACTTTTCATTCCCCCTTTTCCCTCTCATACTTCTGCTACCCAGAAGTATGTCATGTGGGGAGCAGTGTAACAGTGTGGGCTGTTCTCGATACATTTTTTCTTCCGGTGGAGACTGGATCGGTTTGGGGAAGCCTAATCGATATCCCTTCTTAACCAGTGATAATCTCACTGGTCTAGGAGGGGGACTCTCGAGGATCCGCCCCCACTGTTACACTCTGTCACAAATCTGAATCTGAAATCTAAATCTGTCCCAGATATAAGTAGATTTCTTTCATTTAATTTGACAACCGAACCCATCTTTTTATTTTTCCCAAAAACCGGATGAAACCATGGAAAATCTGCAACATCAGTTGTTTCATAACTCGAAAACGTGTGTGTTAAAATGCTCGAATTAAACAATTTGTATCCCGAAAGAAAAAAGCTGCAAATTATTACACAACGGTTCCTGTATAGATTTTTGAACTAAACGCTCGAATTAAACAGTTCTATTCCGAGAGAAAAAAAGCTGCAAATGATTAAACAACGGTTTATTATTTACCTGTATAGATGCCCCTTCCGCTAAATTATCGAGTACTGGAGCCGGCTGGGAATTACAGTAGATCCAAGAATTCTATAAATACATAATTATTATTTTATCGTAATTCATGAAGCATAACGTTCCTTGCTCAAGTTACAAAAGTAGGTACCTACCGATCATTCTTCAAATGAAATACTACCAACTCGATTCCATGCTGCCATGTGTGTTTATAATCAGGTGTTTCCTACCAATGATTTATAATTATTATGTGCTGGATTTATACTGTTTCATTCACGATCATGTTGACGAATCCCGCGCATTTTTATGAAACTGTAATTCCCAGGCCGGCTCCAGTACTCGATTAGGGCTTTCCTGGAGGGAGCTCGAGGGTAGGTATTGACCACAGAAAACAGTGATCTATTCAGTAAGGGCAGTGATCTATAGTAAGGAGCATCTATAGAGGGAAATAATGAACCGTTCTGTAATAATTTGCAGCGTTTTTTATAACTTTTATTTTTTTATTATACGTACCTACCTTGAAACGGAAGCCATCAAATTTTGGTTTTTTTTCTTCTTCATGCTCGATTACAAAGTTTCATTACCGAAAAAAATTAATCAAAATGGCTCAACTCACGGATCTTTAATTCGTCCTTGCCATATTTGCGTATTTTCTCTCTCTAAATGGGATTTTTGTCGTTTAGGAGAAACCATTCTTCATGGCTCATCTTGGCTTCATGGGCGAAAAAGTGTGTCCAGTGATGAGAATTTGAGGACACCGGCGCCCTAAAAACGCATTTTTCGATAACTAGGACAATTTTTGCCATTAGATGTATTATTCTTTACCAAAAATAAGGTCCCTCTATTCTATTCCAAAAAGAGTTTCCTCGTTTAGGTAGGTACGTTTCAAATGAAAAAACCCTTTCTGAAGAAAATAAGGAGGAAGAGTACATTACATGGTACACCGTTTATATTGAAAATATTTCAACCATGGATATTGCTAGTGACTTTCCTAATCCATTTTGAAATCGAAATTGCAAAAATCGCCCAAACCACCAAAGAAATATATTCTGCCGTGTGAAGGAAGAACGGCTCAACTCAAAATTATTGAGTTTTCAGAAATCAGCTTCGAAGTTTTCCAACGAAAACTCGCTATAGGTTCACTACAGGGCATTCCCGCAACCCCCTTTCTTTCCAAATGTCCAATCATGTTCAACTTGATCGATAGCTGTCAAAAAATACTCCAAACACACGTTTTTTCAATCGATTTATTGCAGTTGAGTCGAATATCGATTATTCATGGTTGATATTTGAAATGTTTGTGGAGTAAAAACAACTCAAATCCCCTTTGAGTCCAACGACTGGACCCGAATCCTGAAGCCAACGGTTTGGAGGAAAAACGACTCAACGTCGTTTTCAGCTAGTTGAGTCGTTTTTCCTCAACAAATAAATAACAAAACTCGCAAGTTAGGGTGTTTCAGTCGAGGCGTTGAGATGTTTTTACTAAAAAAAAACACGGAGTTGAGACGTTTTTCATCAAAATTAAGCAATTTCCAGATTTCATCCCTAACAATTTCAACCCCTTCTGGGTCGAATTTTGGAATTTCGATTTGACCATCAAAAAAGTGGGGTTGAAATTAGGGGGGGTTACGTGAAAATCCCATTTTCGACAATTTTTGAGTTGAGTCGTTCTTCCTTCACACGGCAGTATTGCAAAGTGAATGTCACATCGCTGCCATCGATATAAATAACTACACTCGTATAGTCGTATAGTACCTATGGTGAATTTGTATAATGGCCACTGCCAACGGTTGGTTCGGGAGGCGATTGTCTCCTTATCTCGTCTTTGTCGTCGTTTAAGGGCACGTCTCGGTCACTGAGGGCCTATCACCTCCAAAAACGATCACTCCCGAACCTTATACCCGAAGTGAGGCCTCGAAAGAAAAAGAAAAATCAGAAATAAACAATAGGAACTCGGGGACGGTTATCTTTGGGGGTGTTTGTTCTCCAAAAAAAGAAAAGAAACAAAACGAAAAAAGGCACAACGCCAGGAGTAACACAATAGATTTGTCGCCATCATTAATTCGAGTCTCCGAACCGTTGAAAGGAGAGAAAGATGGAAAAGGATGGGCGAAAGAGGAAGAAGGGTTATTGTTGGTAGATGGGGGACGTGTAAGTTGGCTTATCGCTTAGTTTTCGCAGCTTTTATTTTTAGGGGCCATCATCATCTTCTCTGCAGCCTTCTACCTCAGCAGCTCTGTTGGGTTTGATTAATGGGGCGAAGTGTTCGACTGAATCATATATACTGAACCAGGAGCCGATACTGTCGTAACATGAGACCGACGTCTAGATGGAAGAGAACCAAATAATATTGGAAGAGAATACGATACAGTCGACCTTCGATAATTCGACAAATTACTTGGTGTTAGACTTTCTGAATAGGTAGTTTAAATTAACGAGAGGTGTCGACAAAAATACTTTATTTATGAGAAATTTAAAAACGAAATATACTTTGTAATTTTACAAACAAAATATGGCTCAATGGTAATAGCAAAACGAGTTTTATTTTTGCAAACTATTTTTATTTATGTTATGTTATTAACTATTATGCTAGCACAGGCTGACGTTAATTAAAACCAAAAGCTTCGAATTAACGTGAGGATGAAGCTGCTGAATTCAAATTATTGCGCGTTCTGTGGTAGACGTTCAATTTCGAATTAAAAGTGTACCAAACACAGAGGATTAGCACTGGATGTATTCGAACCAACAGGTTTTCAAGGGAAGATCGCTTCGAATTATCGAGAGTCGACTTACAGTATATCTGCCGTTTCTTTCACTTAATAGAATTTTACAACTGCAGAGTGGTGAGAGGAAAACCTTGGTAATTAGTAGAGTTACTGAAGACAATGTTTTGAAATAAGGCTGTCATGCAGCATGGCCATATGAGTGGATTTTTGGAGTCAGTATCTTGGAGTCATTGTTGACGATCTTTGACGCTCAAAACTAGAATAAGTATGAGTATGGCTAACTAATACTTAATTTTGACTGTTGAACCAAATTTTCCAAGTCTCAAGTCACCATTATTTCACTGTCCAACTATTCACTATTCACTTTCAATTTATAACAGGTTTTTTTAATTTTAATAATTACGCCAATTTTCAGCAGCGAGTGTGGACCCCCCCAAAAACTCAAATTTTACCCAATTTTTCGGAAACATTATTTGTATAATGGTACTTACATACATAGGTAGTTTCAATTATTTTCATATTATTCACTTCTGGTGAATTATATCTATTTTTGGTGACGTGGGAAATTTTTAGTGACTTTGACGCCCAAAAACTTTCATTGATTTGACCTACTTTTTTGGACAAAAAGAATGTTTGGATTTGAATTGTCGTCCTCTGTCTGGAGTGGCAATTTTTAGCTGTATAATTATAATAATTTATAAGTGCTTATTGACGATAGTAAAGCTTCATCTTTCAGAGATTCCACAAGAGAGTCAGCATTATACTTGCGTTTTCTCCCGATGACTCAGAACAATGAAATTCTGACAATCTGAAAGCCCGTTCCGCGAGTTTCCCATTCCGAAATCGATGCTAAGCGCGACTTTAAAGGCGTGACGTCACACACGTCATGGCAACTCTCCTTCCCGCCCACGCTAACCCACTTTAATGCCCCGTGCAAAATTCATGTCTTAGCTATCAATATCCCGCCATAGACGTCAATGGAACCGATTAGCTGACTGGTTGTCCCGTTAATATTAGAAGACTTCCTTCTTCGAAAAAATACTCTTTAAATAGCGACAAGCCTTACTTTGGCAATGGCGTATCCAATGGAATAGTAGATATGTCACGTTAATAGTATTTCAAGATACCGTCTGCCTACTATCTCCCGGCTAGCGCTTCTTTGATCTACCACGTTATTTCCTCCTGTTCACTGTAATTATTTGGCTCTTATTTGTGTAACCGTGTATTAGATACCATCTTACAGTGATTTATTAACGTTATAATGTCTGCGATTGATATGAGCTATTTCTGTAATTATAGGTGTTCAATTTCGAAACATTTCAAATTTTAATCAATAAATTAAGAGTAGTGGGAGGGGTCCATCGACCATCGATTTAAAACTACTTTTACAGCGACCAACGCGACGTATTCACCTCTAAGCAGGTGAATCTATAATATAAATAATAACCCATAATTGATTAATAAATATAATTATCTTACATATCAGAGATAACTAAATGTAGTAAATATGCGTTATGCTATCCTTGAAGGTGAATATACATCAGTTGGAAGAAATTAAATTGCAACCTATTCATATTTTTTCGGGGAGTTTGAACCATAAATCCCAAAATTGCAGTATATTTTTGTCCATCAACATTAGTTTGTCATTCACACTGCTACTTCGTGTATATTTTTTCCCGACATGTTCACAAATTACAACAGAAAATTCAATTTTCGATCACTTCCATTCAACAATTATTATAATTATCACCATCCAACATTTTTCGGTTATGGGCAATTTTCGTGGGTTACAAATTCTCCTTTTTTGCAAAAATCTCTTCAATAGCGGAAATTAACACCAATTGGACATACAATGAGGTGTTTATGTCGGAAATTCTAGGCAGAAAAGGGTGAAATTTGAATTTCTGAGTTCCCGCTAAAAATGACGTATCAGATAAATCGCCAACTCAAATCCTGCTTAGAGCGCTAGTGCTTACACGATGTACAGAACCGCAATAGATGGATGGATGGAACAGCAAATTTATAATAAAATTTAAAAACATGTCCTCAAAATCAAATCGAGGCGAGGGTAGGTTCACAGAAGGTCACAGCAAAGGTTCTTGAAGGTTGCCAGGATGGTTTGCCATTTCTAATGTTGTGTTGTTGGCAGCATTGAGAACCTTCGCTCCGCCTGCTTGGAGCCAATCAGATGTCAATAGACCTGATACGTAATTTTTTTGCCGTACTTTTACTTTTCATCGCCCTTATTTAAAAACGCTGCAAATCCCTGCACAACGGTTTATTATTTTGTACAGAATACCCTTCCGTTACAGATCACAGCTCTATGTATAGATAACCCGTCTAAATAATATGTACTAGTCTATACATATTATGTAGATCGCAGACCCTCCGTAGGTTAGTACCTAACCCCGTACTCGTTACTAGGTACCTACCTAAATCACGAGTTAAATGTTGCTAAAATAATTCTGCCGATGACAAACAGTACCTAACAAAAAGAAACACACATAATGAAGTTCTGAAAAGAAATAAAATTGTTGATGAGGAGTGAAAAAAGTTGCGAAAGTACCTACCAACAAACTCCAGCCCCTTCTACGTAGATGGTATAATGAACCGTTGTGTAATAATTTATCGTTGAGTAATGATTTACCGTAGTAATAATTTACCCATCAATAATACTTCAACGTTTGTTCAAGTTTCACTACCTACCAACAAACTCCAAAAGAGCCATCATTTTTCAAATTAAATAATATCACAGAACAACCAACTCGACTTCATACTCCGCCAATATAATCAGGTGATCCCTAGCAATGATTTCATCTCCGCCAAATTTCCTATTGTGGGCGCGTCTCTGGTTACGAGATTTGGTTTGAATTGTATACAATTTCATTCACACTGGAGTCGAAAATGCCTGTCGGTGCAAACTTCGGGGCCTTACTGTGAACGAACGGCTGGACGTACGACGCTCCGGATGGTCTTAAAAAACTCGCAAGTTCAAGAACTATTTAAAACCGTAAAAATATTCACGTAAAAAAATGGTATGGGCGTTTTGAAAAGTTCAACCCCTATTTTGAACCCCTTAGAGATGACTCACAGTAACGTCGAGCTTCGAGGACCAACTAGACCCCGAACGGAACCTATAACCCGAATTTCATCAATTTTTTTTCATGGTAACTAAGAAAAGTGGCCCGTACGGCGTACGGCGGACAGACAGAAATATTTTTATTGCAGTTTTGGATTCTACATACCTTGAAACGTAAACCATCAAATTTTGAGGGGGGGTAAGAATTTTTTTTTTCATGCTCGATTCCAATGGTTCATTATTGAAAATAATAAACCAAAAAATACCGGTCATTTTTTAAACAACCATTCAAACTATTATTTTTCCATGAGTTTTCCACAAAAAAAATTTTTGACGAAAATTCCCCATTTTCCATTATTTTTGACGGTGTTCAGCGGTTTTTGCCTCTAAAAATGGAAAATATGGAATTTTAATGCGGAGGAATAACTTTAAAATATGCCACCACCCGAAAGTATGAATTTTCGTTCGAAGTAAAATTCACAACATTTGATCCCTTTTGCTGTGAAACTGATACACACCTTTGACTTCTTTCGGGGGAACTACCTATTAGGATTCCGTACATTTCTGTAACCCCCTGATATCATCGATAGCATCTGATAGAATCAATGTCCAGGAAAACGGCAATCCGATATTTTTTCCATGTATGCATTGCAGAATGGTGTTGCACAACGGAATAGCCAGTTCGTGTTATGGCGCCTACGAACCTGGCATCTGTAGCACCTAATGAGACGGGTATTCACCGGCCGTCTGATGTCTTCCTATTGACGTCAAATAAAGATCATTCCAACGGTAAAATGAAACAGGGTATTAATGTGTTTTTATTTGCCCGACCACCTTTTGGCGCGAGATATCGAGGTGGCGCCACGAAGTTAATGGAAATAGTACTCGTTGAGCCCATATCATAGGAAATCCCATTTCACACATACACAACGTTCGCTATAGATTATTTGGCATATGGGAGATATTTTCGCTATTTATCTTCTCAAATAGATGTTCTGTAGCTGAATCAGCATTGAGATGAGCTATATTTTAAACATAATATACCTAAGTATGTTCTACTCTTTTATTTATTGAACAATGATGTTTTGTTGGTAATGCATTTCAGGGGGTAATGACTTGTACGCAGATAATTATTGCAGCTGCTCATGGCACTTCCTAGTTTTTGAAGTTTGCTGCACTATTTGTCCTCAAACTGACTCGAAAGTAGAAAAGAACCCATCAAGCGACCTGGGCATCTCATAGGTACTCAAACTTTCTCTCCCTGTCAGTCGGTGGTTCGATCAAATTTTTGGTTCATTCATCCACTCGTCTCCTATCTACCATTATATATATATATATATATATATCTGCATTCCCAAAAAGTGTTAAGTGCCTCAAAATTATTGCATCATCCAAATTACTCTTACGTCGCAAAATGTGTTTACCCTTTATCACAACAAGTACCTCTCCTCCCCTGTCTGTGGGGGAACCCGGGACGGATTTTGGAAAGTATATTTTTTCTTAAAAATTTAAGTCAATTTAGAGTGGCTGTTTTTTGCAATTTAGGTATCAGATGGACGTTGTTCACCAACTTGGAACCAAAATTCAAACTTTTTGATTTGGTGCTTCAGTTTCAACTTTGGTGACTCTGAATTAGCTGACGGGGGCTGCATTGGCTGAATAATCTACCTGTCATTCAGATGATGGGTCTAAATAGTTGAATTTGAATTTAGTTCGCCGTAAATATAACTGCCACATCAGGTGGTAGGCATCTGAGCCAGCTTTGCCTACCGTAACGATTGTTATAGCTCTTTATAGTTCTACTTTATCATCTTTATCTTTATCATCAGGGCGCAACCGTCTTATTATAGAACCTTTCGAACTTCGGTCCTTCTCATTACATTCCTTGCTTTTTATTTTAGGCTTAGGTACCCCGAAAAAACCGGGTTATGTGCTCCTGGTGCTGGAATTATAAATTTTTAGAACTGAAAAATAGCGAAAAGGATCCAAAAGTTCCTTCACCGAGGTGTCCTCTTCGATATAAAAAATCGAGAGAATAGGATCAGTAGTTTATGATACAACCCGCGTCACTTGGGTTTATTATTCTACTGGACATAACTACCTACAGAAATGATGGCTGTTCATTTTTGTTTCTTTCATGTGGAATAATTGAAATTGCTATTTTTGATGGTTTCCACCGATTTTGGCCCCCAAAAACGCGAATTAGGCTCGATTTTTTTAAACGGATTATCTTTGATCATTGCTAGTACGATTTAATTGAAAATAATATACATACATACCTGAAGTTTGTTGCACAACTAGACCCAAAACTTTCCCGATTGAAATTTACAGTCTGCAGCACACATACACATACGGGTGTCCCAAGGATTTGGTTTCAGAATGGCCTGCAGGTATAAGGTTATTTCTTCTTCAGGTTATAGAAAGTTCACTTCCCCTCAAAATCAAAAACAAATAGGGCATCCCTCAGTGGCTCTGAGCTTATGGAGGACTAAAGGATTCGGCTAAAATTGTTCGGTTGGCCAAAATGGATTAGAGCTCTTCACAGCTATGCTGAATATTATAGATGAACTCACAGATGAATTATAGATGAATTATATATCGAACAGCTATAGATGACTCAGAAAACGTATTTCCAGCGGTGGAGCCGTGGGTTTAAATTAGATAGCTTCCGCATAATATCAAATAACGACTATTGGGGTCACACACGCGTAATAAATTTACTATTGAACAGGGCGAGGGATAGGCGTACTTATCAGAGATTATGATTATTGTATGCCAAAATAACGCTTGAATATTCTCGTACAAATGATTCATTCCAATTTCAGGCCATACGTGCGTGATTTATAGCACCTAAGTATAATCGGACTCGTGATGGAGACAACGTTTCGATTGGTTTATACAGGTAACGTTACTTATACGCAGGAAAACACGTGTTGGTTATGCGTCCGGCCCTGCACATAGTGAATTATGAAATACCGAAGGGCAGGGAACAATGTATGGCGGCGGACAATCTAATAGAAGCATTTGGTAAGGTAACCCTACGCAGAATGTTCGGGGACGCAACATGGTTTCTCCATCTCGATTAACGCAAAATACAGATACGAACGTATCGTACGAATTTTTGAGAACTGTTTCCGAACGAACAAAAACACCAACTTCCGTACAGTTTTACACCGTCGAAATGCGCGGTTTCGTCGTCAAAACCGGACGCCCGTTTTCGTAGACACTAGACACTGACTGGATCCAGTGGAATGCCATCAGTGCATACAAACTAAGCGTATGCACCTTTTCTTCTCAGCGAATTTTCAAAGAAAACTGCAATGGGTCCAAAATTTTCAGAAGACGAATTTTTGAACTTTTTTAAAAATAGGCAAATAGGTTTCAGAGCATCCTGAATTCAACCCTAGATTTTAACAGTAATTTATATTCGTATTGCCAAACTAAAGGATGAGTTCGAAGTTGAGCAACTTTAGAAAATTCTAAGGAGGTCAAATTTGAGTTTTTATGGGTCAAAAATTGGTAAAAACGGATAAAATCGCGAACAACTGGTATAAAATCACTGAAAGTATGGGAGGGTGATTAAAGACAGAAAAATACCATTTCGGTTGTTTTTCATACAGAATAGGGGTCAAATTTGGATTTTTGAGGGTAAAAAAAATTGGTATTAAGGGCTAAAATCAGTATTAATTCACCTGACGTGTGGAATGTGGGATGAGGCTTCACCTGGCTTTTTTCGATCAGATCCCCCTTCCTCCTGATGATAGCAGATTTCAAATAGGACGACCCTCGGACATATTCCCAAAGTTTAAACCATTTCGGATGATTCGTTTACCCGTAATATGTGAACAAACATCGACAGAGACAAATAGCGAGAAAAAAAATCCTCAAAACGCGTAGAACGGAAAAGTAACATGGAATTTTGTAATTCTAATATTACTATACAGGCGGACTAAATTACGATTGTTTTAATTATATAGACGCGTTGAGCAGATGCCTCCACGTACTATACTTACTATATTACAGTAAGTTAGTGGTAAGTGACTCAGAAGGCAGCAAAGTGAGGTCAGCCTCTACCGCCCACCACGACCTCTGCCTTTGTAGACGCGCTTTCTTCCAACTTCTCTGTCAAGGTTCGGCCTTGCTCAATGCCCGATCTCACTTCTTGTTTTTCGAATGAATAATTTTCGCGCTGCACGCCTCTCACCAGCTCGCTTGAGCCATTCATTCCCCTTTTATTAGTTTATATCCAACGTCCAGCCGTCAACTGGCTTACGATGTGATGGAGAGCAGTCTCGTTAAACTGAGGGAAAGTCGATACAGCATTTAAAAACTGTAATCGCGAGTTCATTTGATCAGTTAATAAAACTAATTATTTTTTAAGAACCAATATTACAAAAGCAGAAAATAAGAAAAATTACCTGCGGGTAAACTTCTTATTTTGCTTTATTATTTTCAATAATGAACCATTGGAATCGAGCATGAAAAAAAAAAGTCTAACCCCCCTCAAAATTTGATGGTTTACGTTTCATTTCATTTCTGTCTGTCCGCCGTACGCCGTACTGTCCACTTTTCTTAGTTACCATGAAACAAAATTGATGAAAGTAGTTGGTCCTCGAAGCTCGACGTTACTGTGAGTCATCTCTAAGGGGTTCAAAATAGGGGTTGAAATTTTCAGAACGCCTATACCTTTTTTTACGTGAATCTTTTTACGGTTTTAAATAGTTCTCGAACTTACGAGTTTTTTTTATGACCACCCGGAGTATCGTACGTCCAGCCGTTCGTTCACAGTAAGGCCCCGAAGTTTGCACCGAGAGGCATTTTCGACAGCAGGGTGAATGAAATTGTATGCATTTAGCCCAAATCTCGTCACCAGGGACGCGCTAACAATTGGGAATTCGCCCGAGATAAAATCATTGCTAGGGATCACCTGATTATAATCACGGAGTATGAAATCGAGTTGGTTGTTCAGTGATAATATTTCATTTGGAAAATGACGGCTCTTTTGGAGTTTGTTGGTAGGTAGTGAAACTTGAACAAACGTTGAAATATTATTGATGGGTAAATTATTATTACACAGTGGTAAATTATTACATAACGGTAAATTATTACAGAACGGTCAATTATTGCACAACGGTTCATCTACCGAGAAGGGGCTGGATTTTGTTGATCGTTACTTCTGCAACATGACCAACCGTTGAAGTATTATTGATGGGCAAGTTATTACACAACGGTTCATTATTCTTGACAAGACGGTAGGTATTGGCCACAGAAAACAGTGATCTACGCAGAAGGGGCATCTATTTCACTCCACATCAACAATTTTCCTTCAGAACTTCATTATTTGCGTATTTTTTTGCCGTTTTAGTTACTGTTTGTCATCGACAGAATTATTTTAGCAACTTTAACTTGTGATTTAGGTAGGTACCTAGTAACGAGTACGGGGTTAGGTGCTAACCTACGGAGGGTCTGCGATCTACATAATATGTATAGACTAGTACATATTATTTAGACGGGTTATCTATACAGAGAGCTGTGATCTGTAACAGAAGGGTATTCTGTACAAAATAATAAACCATTGTCCAGGGATTTGCAGCGTTTTCAAATACAATCATATCTAATTGAATTAAACATATGGATATCCAAGTAAAGACCCACCTAATAAATTACCTAATAATATTACAAAACCTGAAAATATTAAAAATTGCCTACGGGTAAACTTCTTATTTTTCTAATTACCTACGGGTAAACTTCTTATTTTTCAAATACGTTTATGTAATTGATCTAAACACATGTATACCTATGTAAAGACCCACCAAATAAATTTGCATCAAATGGGTCTAAAAATGTACGGGCAATTCTAGCAGTTATGCCGTGATTATAGTCACTGTTTGGAGCCAGTGACCCAGATGTTGAATGCGCGTAATAAAGAATTTGAACTTTAGTGTGCGTACGTTTTTAGCTCATTGGTCTCTGGCCTGGGGCTCTCGTATAGTGTTACGGCTGCTTCCACCGCAATGGGAAGTGGCCCAGGGGCGGATCCAGAATTTTTTTCCGGAGGGGGTCACAGGGTAGAACAATATAAAAAATAACAAAATAACCAAACGAACAATACAAACCGAATTTTCAACATTATGCCTAAACTCGTCCAATTTGTCTACTTACAAAATTAATTGTAATTATTTATAAAATTCATTGTTTATGTAAAAAATATTTTTCAATATCTATTAATTATTCAACTGATAAATGTATTTATTTTCAATTTTCTTCTAAAAAAGTGTCCTAATGTGTTTTCAAACAAATTGGCGCATTTTATGGCAGCGTAGCTAACTTCAGAGTTTGCAAATCAAAACATTGAAATTGAAACCACAACAATCTATAGTTGATCTCAGTGAATTCAGTATCGTTTTTACTGAATTTGGCAGGAAAGAAAACGAGAACGAAACAAAAACAAGATAATAATTAACAAAAATAAGAAGAAATAAACAAGGTGTAATTTAACGGATACACCAAGGTAAATTTATTGACATAATTGTATATAAAGTAACATTGGTAGGACCAAGTGTACGATTGTATTCGACTAATTTTGAAATTTTTGATCGAATCTTTTTAGATTTGTTATAGTTCTTTTTTGTTTTCAGTTTTTTTAACACAGTCTACCGTTTGTGTAATTAGAAATTACAGTAATTAGTGGCGAGGACATTGGAATTTCAATTTGACGGATGTTTTATGGTAAATATTTACACAGTTGTATATGAAGCAAAATTGAGAAGACCATGTGGCCAAATCGTTTGGTTTGTTTCTGGTTTTTGATTTCACAAAAACTGGGTTCGTTTTCGTTTGGTTTTTTGTTTTCGGGTTTGTGAACAATTCGTTCAGCTCTGCTTTTTGAAATGCGGGCTGATTCTGGGGGGGGGGGGGGTCATGACCCCTGTGACCCCCCCCCCCCCCTTGGATCCGCGCCTGAAGTGGCCTCGGGAGCCGCCATGATGAGTTGGGTCCGGGACCAGCCGGGTGCTCCTCAGACTGGGCCACTCATTTGGTGTAGGCGAGCACCGTCTACACATTACCGACATTTTTTGGCTACCGAAATTATACGGAATTTTTGATTTAATATAATAATTGCCAGGTAAATCATCCACCTTATTTGCTGGTTCTACCTATCTATTTATTTTTCTGACGTCTCTTGTTATCCTGTTTCTTATTTTCTGTGTTGTTACCTACGTCTTAAGGCAATCTTTAATTTACATAATTTACTAGCTATAAGTATCATCTTTGTTTTATCCACATGTTGACAATTGTCTAAGCACATTGTGTACTCAGCTAACAAAAGATTGATTGAGCGTTATGGGCACGAGGAACCTGAGTGTGGCACACACTCAACATTATATGGGCAGCCGAATGATTGGAAATCAAGCTATTTTTACCATCAGCAAGTCAATATGTTCACCAACTCATAATTCAAGTATGAGTATTACTAAAAAGTCGATTGATAGTGGAAACTGAGAGCAATGTTGTTCAGTATTTCAATTCAAAATGAGCCGAATCCATTCTTATTTTGATAAATTTCTGTGCTACTGTACTAACAGTTCCACCCTTCCTGTCGACGGATTGTAGAATGATCGGCACGAGACAGTCTCTAAGTGGGTTGGCGAGAGGGGTTTCGCTAAAGGTTTTGGCGTTAGTTGATAATACAGAGGGCTTTGAGGGTGCCCAAAGTAGACGAACTATTGTTGCAGCTCCCTATTGTCTGGGAGAGTACAATGGAAGGTGCTACAAACTCTTCTCTACTATATTTAGAAACGTAAAGCACCAGACTCCGATTCTTCGGCGTTAGTTTTCCCCGATCGAAGGAGCTTTGATTGTTGCCCTAATGAGTTATTATTATCCAATCTACATACGATCAAAATTATATGCAATTCATCACAAAAACACCATTAGGAATCAGTAGGTACATCCACAGGTATGGAAGTAATTTGGAACTTTTTTTGTTTACAGCGAGAATTGTGCCCAAAATAATGCAGAATTTGGTTAAATTGGCTCGTGATATTATTATTGCCTCGTGATCAAATTCTACGGTGACCTGTAGACCTGAATTCCACCTAAAAATGGTCAAATGGCAGGTTGATGATGTTTGGATATACTCGTATTAATTAATCAAATAAATTTATTCACAAATTATATCCGCTATGGGTTAGTTTTGTGTCTGGCGTTTGATGGTCACATTTAAAGTGGCAAGAAGGTCCGGACAGACAAAATCCACAATCCTGAATTTATCGGAAACCAAATTGGCTATTCACTGGTGGCTGGGATTCGCATATTGCATTCTGAATTTCGTTCCAAATCTAGAACATCCAGTGGGTAAATCTGAAGTGTCAAAAGAGCAGACAAAAACCAAGCCCCTCAATTTAAGAAATAGCAAATTGTGGATACCTGAAATTAGTAATTGCATTATCATTTCATTACGAAATGCAGAACTACCAGTGTGTCAATTCAAATTGGGGAAAAACGGCCCGAGCAGACGAACACCGAAATCCATCTACCGAACATTTGTGAATCTGGATTCAAAAACTGAATATTCTTGGTTATTTTCGAAATGCAGAATGCAATATATTTATGCACATTCCAAAGATCTCTATGTAGATGTCAATCTGAGTCCTAAATTCGAATTTTTGGATTCCGTTTGTCAAGACCATTTAGGTAAACTTCGACTGGCAGACTGTTCTTTGCAGTTTAGGTACCAGATGTAGGTACTTATTGTTTATCAGCTAAGAACAAAAATTCGAAATGTTTGATTTGGTGCTTCAGTTTCAACCTTGGTGACTCTGAATTAGCTGACGGGGCTGAATTGGCTGAACAATCTACCGGTAATTTAGATTTTTGGGTCCAAATAGGTTGAATTTTAATTTAGTCCGCCACAAATATAACTGCCACATCTGACAGCAGACGTCTGAATCAGCATTCCTACCGCAACGATTGTTATAGATCTACTTTATCATCTTACTCGGCCTTCATTCCAACGACTAATCGTCAATTTCCTAGTAGGCTTCAGGACCAGTACATACCGCAGATTACTCTAAAGCCAGAAGTTTTGTCAAACGAAATTTTCAGACAGGCTTCAAAAATGAAACGGCAGTGAATCCGATATCAGCCTCGTTTTGAGCCACCTGTCGGCAATGTGATCGCCTAACGCGAAATAAAAGAGAAACCGAACGCCTTGAAGCGTGCAACAAGAACGTTTCTGACTTGAAAAACTTCGTAATTGGCTGTTTCTTTTTCGTAACATTGCTTAGTGGTTTGAAATAATGTCGATAATAGAAGGTAGATTTTAGGTGGGTGTTGAATTATCATGGTAGGCAGAAACTCGAGTAACAATACAACGTGTCTAGTTCGTGGGTTCCTTTTTCAACTTTTGTACAATCAGCCTTCTTCAGCATTAAAGGGATAGCAGACGTGAGGGTCTAGGAAGCTAAATTCTTCAAATCGATTCGCACGGATACTCGATTGTAACACGATGGCGAAACTCCAATACTCCGAAGACGGGATGTGGTACCTACCTACTTGCCTAAAACTATCGGTAAATAACCAATTATAGTCAGGAATGAAATCAATTAGAATGAGAATTAGAATCAGGTTTGGATTGATTTAAACTTGAATTCATCGAAAACATAACTATAGAAATGTGTTTAAAATTGAACCAGTGATGGCGACGATGATTGCTGGTGGAGAGGGGGAGGGGTCTTCCTTTCAGGAAATGCACAAATACAACTAATGACGTAAAATTCAACGCAGATGCCGAAAATGTGACAAAAAGTTCAAACAAAATTTCGAACATATGCAATTGCACCCCTTCCGCCTGGGCGGGACCCCCTTGCCCAATGTGACGTCACTGGTCGCAAATTTGAAAGCTAATAGAAAAAGAACTATTAATCATAGTAGAGTGCGGTTGGTCTCAAAATTCTTAGAATGGAACCTACTTTTATTGAAAAATATAAACAAAAGTCACGGATGCTCCTCATTCTCTTTCCGTGCGACAAATTACGGTTTATTGACGAAACACTTTAAAAATCAATTTCTCGATGGAAAAATTTCGACATTTTTTTCATTTGCTTTGTCCACTTATCCAGCTTTTTTTGTCAGTTTTATTCTGGTTCACCTTCAAGCGTGTTAGGTAAATAATAGATATCTACCTATTCTCATACTCAGCGAAGTTTAGTGATGGCGGGTTGTTGAGCAGAAAAATTTACCTGTATAGGTAGATGCCCCTTCGGCGTAGATCACTGTTTTCTGTGGTCACTACCTATCCTCGTGCTCCCCCCGGGAAAGCCGTAAATCGAGTATGTAGTGGATCCGGCCGGGCAATTACTGCTTCATAAATATGCGGTGGATTCAACAAGTCTATCGTTAATTATTTGTTGTTATTCATAACGTTCATAAGCGTAACGTTTGTTCAAGTTACAGAAGTAGGTACCTATCAAAAAATCCAAAATAACCACCATTCTTCAAATTAAATAATATCACGAAACAACCAACTCGATTTCATTCGGCCATGCGTGATTATAACCAGCTGTTCCTAAGCAATGATGTGAGCCGTTTCATTCACGATCACGTTACGAAGCTTTTTGACGCAAATTTCAGGGCCTTACTATGAACGAATGGCTGGACGTTGGGCTCCTCGTGGTCTCAAATTCCCAAGTTTGTGATCAATTTAAAAACGTTTTAAAACTCGGCGCTGCGCGCCTCGGCGGGGGCTTCGCCCCCTGCACCCCCGGATGACTTCCGCTTAAAGCCTGAAGGCTAAAATGTGGTGTACCTGACCCTTCAGGTTTTTGTCCCCCTCGCTGTATTATATAAGCTTTAGCCACGCTTATACACATCGAAACAACCAAGTGACAACCAAACAAGCGTCATTGTTTACTATCGATTTATAACATCCATTTATATAGTTATATTATGAAACTAGGAAATAAATACCAAGAACAAATACGAAATAAATGCGTGATAAATCAAGCCTCGATCCATTCCAACGAATGGAAATCGATTTTTGTCCGATGAAAATGAAAGAAGTTTCATTTCCCTACCAACTACTCGGTTGTACGTGAAAATCATAAGAAAATTTCGCGCCACTTTTATCTCACTATTTGGTCTCACTTTTTCCTGTCGTTTTTCGGCGGGGGGTCCCATCGCAAAAACCTGAAGGGTCAGGTTAAAATCGAGATAACGGCGCCTTGGATATTTCAACGCCTATTTCCCACCCCTTAGAGATTATTAACAATAACGCCCAGCTTAGCTGACCAACTAGACCCCAAATGGCGCCCACAAACCGAATTTCATTGATTTTGGTTCATGGGAACCAAGAAAAAAAGAAGTACGGTTTACGGCGGACGGACAGAAATGTGTTTTATTTATTTTCGGATTCTACGTAGATACCTTGAAACGGAAACAATCAAATTAACAATCAAACAAATCAACAAAACAACAAAAACAGCAACGTCAACGACAATCAAATTTTGAGGAGGGAGAGGGGGGGTTAAAAAATAGGATGTCCGCTTCCAATGGTTCATTATTTAAAAAAAAATAAACCGAAATTGCCTATCTCATCACTAAAACTGTAATATATGGATAAAATAGTCAAGACTGAGACTTGAGCAATGAAAGCCTGAAGTTAGGAGGAGCCCAGGGGCGCATTTTGTTTAGATATAGCAGCCCTATCTGCTTCAGAGGCATCTTGTTTTGATAAATACGAGTCCATCAGGGTCAAATGCTTACCTGCAGTTACAAGGAAACATTATTTCGTCACTCGCCCATCCCTCCAGTCCTTGCCGAGAAATGTTAAAAGTTTGTCGCTGGTAGGCAAAAGTGACTCTCGACGCCTCGTCACCTAGTTTTCCCCTTCACTTTTTCTCAGACTAGTTCCAACGATAACCGTCTAAGGAAAGGAGATGGAAAAATAAAATAAAATGTTTAGCGCGACTGCGTTTTCCTTGAAAGCCAGCTCCACACACAGCTACTGCTGACATCAGCTTTCCTATTGTCCCCCTCCGTTTCTCACACGATATCTCCCGCGATAGGATTTTGTTTGTAAGTCCACGACATACTGGGATGCAGGCTACCTGGAAACCTTGAACGGCATATGCCGCATTCGGTCGCTCTTTCATCACATCTTTCTGTCTTTCACTCGAGTTGACCTAAACAATTTTGTCGTATTTCTCAACAATTTCCCTTCCCAAAATACAGGATTATAAATAAAAAAATAAAAAAATAAGCAAACAAATGTTCGGTTTCCTCTTTTTGTGAGTATAAACATACCTACTTGAACAATTTTGGCATTCGCTTGTCCAAGACGGGAATGCATGGTTTTCTTTTCTTTTCTTGAAGTAGGTACTTTTCCGCTCGCGCATTGAACAAATCATTTACACATCAATTTTAAAAAGATTCAAATTTCTCCAAACCCTCGCCGTTTCCATTGACCTGAATCCTATTAAATTTACATCAACATTACGGGCTTATTTTTAGATACAAAATCCATCATGATTATACTGCGTATCGCTGCTGATATTGCGCCAGAAAAGTAGACGGAAAAGATATCTACACAGATGATAATAGGTTGTTCAGAAATATGGTCAAGTCGTTATTGTACGCACGAATGCTAGTGTGGTCATGTTATGAACAATATGTACCAAACTTTTTCATAATCAATATTTGTAAAAATTAAACTGCATCCGAAGTACCTCCCCATTTCGTAATAAAACACCGAGATCGTTCGTACTTTCTCATTTATACGAAGAGCATGCACATTTTGTACGATCAGTTGTTGTATTTAACAAAGATATTCCCGATTCGAAACAATTGCAGGTGGTTTGGAACAAGAGAGAGAATGATGATTTATTCAGTTGTGATGAAGTTGTGTTGAATTTTTATTAAAAAAAAAAAAAAAAGTGATTTAAGTTAGTTAGTTTAAGTTTAGATTAAGTCAAGTTTAGTTTTAGTTCCCTTAGGAACCCACTTTGCTCCTACCTCCTGGAACATTATTACTAAACCTAGCTTATTTTCAACAAACTTACTAAGAACTGCTTATTTCTAAACGTTAGTTAGGAATAAACCTGTTGAGAGGAATCATTTTCAAACTGAGAGACATTGAAGGAACCCCTGAGGCTGTATCTGCGAAATCCACTAAAATGTGCATAAAATCCAACACAGGATTCTATATAAATATGCCAAAACCCATCTGGCGCTTTTGGACCGTGTAACTGGCGCTTTTGGGTTCATGATAATCCCGATCGTGTAGTTTTGGAAAGATGTTGACGTAGGCGTCAGTTAGGTGATACCTAGGAATATACCGAACATTAGCGGACAGAATGAGTATTTGGAAAAAAAAACTAATAACTTAGTTCACCTGTAGGTACTCTTAGGATACCTAGCAGTTGTGTAAATAATTAGCACAGCAGGAGTTGATAACTATATAGTTTTCATAATTTCGGTCTATGGGAAGGGAATCTATTGGGAACGAATCTACTTTGGAAATGAGTGTTTCGTTTGGATACGTTCGTAGTACAGGAAATTCGTTACTAATCAGTGTCCTGTACCTACGATAATCGGCGGCACTTCCGTTTCAATTGTTTCGAGTTCAAAAAACGGGAGGTTAACGACGTAATTGTAGGACATTCCTTTCACTGAAAGAATAGCCGAGTGGAACATATCCGTGTTGTAGGTAGATTAATCATCATGTTTTAATGGAATCCAAACAAAAGCTTCATAACAATGCTCTCGTAGAACATTTGACCGAGAGTAGTTAGAAAACGAATAGTTAGAAGAATGAGCGTGGAAAAAAAAATCTGATTGCCACCAATTTGAGATGCAGGAGTGAGTACTACGTAGTAAACGGAGTTGACGGAGCGCGTCGGTGCCTGCAGGTGGCCTCATCCAGGAAAGTTCACCGCACTTCCACAGGTGGCGCGTTCGTCACGCTGGGCTTCACAGCTCCTCAGAGACATGTCGTTTCCTGCAACCCCTCCTCCTCATCGGTCTAGAAAGACAAAAGCCATATTCCCGACGGTTGAAGAGTAATTACATTTGATTCGAGGACCTGATTGCCGGTGCAAAAAACAAACGGCGGTGAGAAGAAGTTGAAAAACGTTAATTCTTCCATGAAAAACCCCCTTGTTGGTACTGTGTTTGTGAGGGTTGGGCACCGGAGCGTGGATCCAGGGATAAAGTCGTGGAGTGGGCAGGCCGTCGTGAGTCATGCCGATTGTTTTAACTGCTAACAGGTGTTTGATTGTGGTCGAGCGGCGTGACTAACGTGGCTGTTCAGCATCCCAAATTCTTCGTGGTGTTGTCTCGCTACAAGAGATGTTAGGGTTGATATCCTCCGGTGAAGGTCGGGATAAAAGAAGAACTACATAGGTATACCTATCTATTTAAGTAGCCATGATGCACTATACACAGTTCGAGCAATCCACATGGGCTAATTTTGGTTTATTATTCTGTGAATAATACACCTATGTATTCGCTCAGCAAAAAATTTTTATAACACCCCCTCAAAATTTTTTCTTTTCCGTTTCAAGGTGCGTAGATTCCAAAAATGCAATGTCCGTCCGCCGTCCGCCGTACGCCGTATCACGTGTACAGGCTTCATTTTCGATCTAAAAAAATCGTTCTTTCGCACACATGCTCCATTTGGGCCCTAGTTGTGTCCCGAAACTTTTCAGCCCGATCGGAATATACCCAGGGATGTTATGAGCGAAAATGTGTGTAAAAATAGGTACTTTTTGCGTTTTAGCAACATGTTAGTAAAATGAGCTTTTGAGGTATCTTTTTCCATGTTTTTGGGGACGAGAAGACCGAATATGATGTCGATTTTGACCAAAGACGCGGAAATTGAGGTTTTACCAAAGGTTCAGCTCCCAAAATTGGTTTTTTATGAGTCAAAAACCTTGAAAACTGTCTGAAATCACCATCAATGTGTATAATAACATTGGAAAAAGTGTAAACAGTTGAATCAAGACCATTAAATGCCACTACCAATGATCAAAGATGATCTAAAAAAAAAGAAAAAAAAGCGTACCTATTTCATGTTTTGGGGGCCAAAATTGGTGGAAATCATCAGAAATAGCTATTTCAATCATTCCACATGAAAGAAACAATAAATTTAACAGCCAACAAGAATCTCTAGAACTCCAATAGAATAATAAACCCATGTGACAAGGACTTTGCAGCGTTTTTCGTATTCCATTTAACAGTCGCAAGTACCAGTATTTTCACTGTGCCTCCAAATAACGATTTGAGACATCAAAACTTGAATTCTCATGATATTTTTCGCAACAGCATTTCACACAAGTTCCAGTCAAGCAGCATGACGAATACGAGCGAACTTTCGAAGCAATGCAGCTACGCCAGCTACCGGACATTTTCCATGGTTTATCCAGCAGTTTAGATAAACATGCTTTACTGTTAACAGAGCCATTTTCTGTCTCGAGTCACCATCCTCTGTTTTGATGATTTATAGTATTGCTGGTGATTATCTGCTATTTTAGTGGTGTTTAGCCTCGAAAACTTAACTTAGACCCACTTTTTTTAAACAGAAAAAACAAACAACAAAAATAACATTTGTTGGTTTTATAGGTTTTATTTTATGTTTTTATAGGTCGATTGTGGTTCCCACTACTAAGTATGACTGCATGAAATTTAATATAGGTACTCAATTCACATGAACCATGTAGTATTAGTTCCCTTGGAGCTAATGAAATATAAATTCTAAATATATAGTAACTCAGCAATAAGTATAACAGTAGTTAAGTAAATAATTGAGAAGAAGAACTATATTTAAACAATATGTGGGGAAATCTTTTGGTGTTCAGCGTTACTTAGTTGAGAGATCACTTCGCCATTTCCTTTTGATGCTACGTTGATTTCTTGGTGTCTAGTTTCATCCAAGATGGAGCAAGCTGAAGGGTTCCGATGGTCAGAATAACTTGATAATTTGTTATAAGACTTACACAGAATTTTAGGTGACAGCCATTTGCACCGATTTTTGACCCACTGCAAAAGCTTTCAACGAAGATTTGATAAAATGAATTCATTGCAACTACAACATAACCAGAGGAAACTTAGGGGTAGGTACCTAGTTCTTCTTAAAGTAATTTGTTAATGTTAATAATTAATATTCTTGACAACAAAGTAGATAGAGAGCTAGAGCAGTTTGTGGGAACTGATAAACGCCAGGGTCAGTTAGATAGGCGTTTTTAACTTACTATACCTGTTATCCAGGCGCGGATCCAAGGGGGGGGGGGGGGGGGGGGTCACAGGGGTCATGACCCCCCCCCCCCCCCCAGAATCAGCCTGCATTTCAAAAATTTCTCAATTTTGCTTCATATAAAACTGTGTAAATATTTACCATAAAACATCCGTCAAATTGAAATTCCAATGTCCTCGCCACTAATTACTGTAATTATTTCTAATAATACAAACGGAAGACAGTGTTAAAAAACTGAAAACAAAAAAGAACTATAAAAAATCTGAAAAGATTCGATCAAAAATGTGAAAATTAGTCGAATCTAATCGTACACTTGGTCCTACCAATGTTACTTTATATAAAATTATGCCAATAAATTTACCTTGGTGTATCCGTCAAATTACACCTTGTTTATTTCTTCTTATTTTGGTTAATTATTATCTTGTTTTTGTTTCGTTCTCGTTTTCTTTCCTGCCAAATTCAGTAAAAACGATACTGAATTCACTGAGATCAACAATAGATTGCTGTGGTTTCAATGTTTTGATTTGCAAACTCTGAAGTTAGCTACGCTGCCATAAAATGAGCCAATTTGTTTGAAAACACATTAGGACACTTTTTTAGAAGAAAATTGAAAATAAATACATTTATCAGTTAAATAATTAATAGATATTGAAAAATATTTTTTACATAAACAATGAATTTCATAAATAAATACAATTAATTTTGTAAGTAGACAAATTGGACGAGTTTAGGCATAAGGTTGAAAATTCGGTTTGTATTGTTCGTTTGGTTATTTTGTTATTTTTTATATTGTTCTACCCTGTGACCCCCTCCGGAAAAAAATTCTGGATCCGCCCCTGCTGTTATCTGGCTATCCGCCCGTTACCTTATGTAATTGTGTTCGGCGCGGCCACTTCAATGGGCAACTTACCTACCATCTTAAGCTAAGAATATTTTACATAAATGAAACTAATCTTGAATGAGAACCCTCTGTGGGCTGCAGTTCCCATTCGGAAAGTGCTCGACTCACAAAGGAAGGTGGCCCCCGCATTCCTGCTCGGGTGTACGTAGAAGCCACATCCCCTTTGTCACGACTCAACAGGGCGGGAGTCCTCCAATAAGGAGGTGCTCGAGGAAATAGACAATACCTTCAGTATCAAGCCGGGGCAACGTGAGAAGTGACGTCACGACTCGGCGTAAATAAGAAAATGTAAAGAAAACAACCGCTCCTACGCTAGTTAACGCTCCTAACCAAGACTTCAACATCAAGAGGAAAATTTAAAAAAACTAGTTCTAGAATATTTTGAGCTTGAAAATAACGAAAGTATTGTTATAAATAAGTTTAAATTAGTATAAAAATACAAATCAGCCTTCGTTGCATTAAGTGTATTTACGAACTACTTAGGAATAACCTGTAAATACTGTTGGTTCTTGATCAATGTATCTCATTCTCCAAACACTTAAGGTGTGTTTTGTCAATGAAACTGCTGGTACATGCATACGCAGTAGTAAATAGTGGTGGAAGGAGACCAGCCTGGACGGGTCATTGACCTTAGGCTCATAAACCAACATAAGTTTAGATCTTGTATTATGTATATAGACTCTCTAAAAATCATTATATTTGCTGAATAAAAAATTGAAATTGAAAAGACATCGAAATTATACAGTCATGTCGAACGGAACTCCTGCCCGAGGTTATTTTTTCGGGTAACTGCTTTTAGGGATTTTAATTCATTCAGGGCTCAGGTGACTCGCATGAACTAATAAAGATTTTATGGATTGCAGCATTTGAGCTGGATGGTAGCTGATTGCCGCGTACCTCAGTACGAGCGAAATATGTTCATTTAAGTACAGTTAGAAGTTGGGCGGTTAGGGATACTTCTAAATTTGCAAGGAAGAAGTCGAACTGTGGAAACCCTCTCATTGAGCTGAACTCAATGTTTATTGAGATCATTATTTTGTGACGATCCTCGAAGGTGGCTAATAATCGACAAAATTGTACGAACCACATTCCTGCATTTTCCTAAAATAAGCAGATGAGTAAAAAAAAAAGACGTCCAGAACCGACTCTCCTATATCCAAATCTAATGAGAAAATTGGGGAAAAAATGCATTCATAAGGGCCGGTTTCACCAACGCGGATTATCCACAGTTCAATCTCGGCTGAGGTTTAAGCCATCGATTCTGAGAAAAGACAGTTTCACGAACGCCTAATCTGGGAATAACTCGCGCTAATGGCGCATTAAAGTTAATACCTCATTTCAGGTGGTTTAATCCTCTGATCTACGGTTGATCTCCGATTCTTCGCCAGGCCATCGCCATTTTGAAATCTATTTTATCAGTGTTTTTCACACTTATCAACTTGCATCAGTCGTTTCATTGAAGTGTTTGAGTCATCGGATGAAGATTTCAATGAACTTCTGGAAGTGGCCGTGCTCAGACGGCGGATAATTCGCGAAAGGGTCGAGCATTTCCACAAGTGGGATGAAGGCGATTAATCGCGAGGTTCCGCCTTCCCAAGGAAGGGATGAGCTTCGTGCTCGATGCAATAGAAATCCTTCTAGTTTTCGAAACAGAAAGGTGAGTCCAACCAAAAATGTGTAATAAATACAATTTTACACCAAACCAGGTAGGCAACAACGTCGGACCCATCATTATTTATTTCCTCGAGTAGGTACACAAACCTTCATAGTATGTGGTAAGTACGTGCAGACTGCGTTAATAAGTACACGTATAACTTCTTCTGCATACAGCGAATTATTGTAAAAAAGCACATACCTTTTATACAAGAGCCTAGATAGGCTATCTATTTAATTTATTACAAGAGCAATAGGTAGAATGGCAATCAGCTCTCTCGAAAGATGATCTTTTGTAGTAATGAGTGGAGTGGAGTGGAGTGGAAGTTCTCAGAATGACAGAGGCATAAGTGAGAAAAAATCGCAAAACTTCCACACCTGGTTACTATTATACAGTTTGATGTCTCCACAACAATGGATGGCGGACATAACGTAATTATCCATAGAAGAAATATCATAGATCCACCACTCATGGATGAGCACCTTCTCTCCTCCATATCAATTTTTATGGCGTTTGAAATCGGCATCTACTCTGAATACAACTAAAAAGGTACCTACCATCCAAATTTATTGTCCGCAATAAATCCGCCAAACAAGTAGATAGCTCGCTGTAGCTTGATCTACGAAAACAGAGAATTTTCTCGTGAAGATCTGTGGGATACTTCAGCAAGTACAATGCAGGAGCCACTGGTGCCCTTAGTAGGTTGTCACAACAGTACGCGTTCTCCATCCGGGCCTGAAGTTGAAGGTGATGGTCAAGACGAGCCGAAGGAGTAGACGGAGTTGGGTAGAGGGGGAAACGATTTTTTTTTCTTTCTAAATAAAACAGGAAAAAAATGAACGAAAAAAACAAAAAACTCTGGTGCAGTAACCAGCATGGGCATTATTAGATGGTATCTGAGCCCTCTCACACTACCACTCTCTCAGTCTTTCATTATTTCTCCGTCTCTCTCGACGGTCACGATCTTCTTCAGCGGTTCTCCGCCTGGTGCATTCTGTCGTGTTGCTGTTACTCCAGGCCTTATCCACGGTTTACCATATCTTGTCAGGTTGATCTACAAACGGCTTTTCGAAATCATTGATCGCCAACTCGTCCGCCACCGTTTGTTTCATTGATACCAAAATTCTCTTGACAACAAAATCGGGCGTATCTTCAAAAATTGGGAATTTCAAGTTAGCTTCACTACGAGACCATGATGAGGGTAGCAACAAATTTGCATTATTTTATCACATTTAAAAGCCACGGACTGGGGCGTTGCGTCCATAAGACGATTTGGGCCACTGCCCCGGCAAAAACACTAGGAGTAAAAAGAAAAACGCTGCAAAGTCCTTGGCACATGGGTTTATTATTCTATTGGACATACCTAAAGAAATTTTGGCTGTCCATTTATTGTTTCTTTCATGCGTAATCGAAATAGCTATTTCTGATGGTTTCCATTAATTTTGGCCCCTAAAACACAAATTAGGTACGCTCCTTTTTTTTTAATTTTTTTTATTTTTAACTATCTTTGATCATTGGTAGTGCCATTTAATCGTCTTGATCCACGTGTTGACACTTTTTCCAGTGTTATTATACAAACCAATGGTGATTTCAGACGATTTTCCAGGTTTTTCACTCATAAAAAATCAATTTTGGGAGCTGAACATTTTGTAGAACTCAATTTTCCACACTTTGGTCAAAATCGACTTCATATTCGGTCTTCTCGTCCCCAAAAACAAGGAAAAAGATACCTCGAAAGTTCATTTTACTAACATGTTACTAAAACACAAAAAGTACCTATTTTTATACACATTTTCACTCATAACACCCCTGGATGCCCAAATGGAGCATGTGTGCGAAAGAACGAATTTTTTAGACCAAAAATGAAGCCGGTACACGTGATACGGCGTACGGCAGACGGACATTGCATTTTTGGAATCTACGCACCTTGAAACGGAAAAGAAAAATGTTTGAGGTTTGCTGAGCGAATACATGGGTGCATTATTCACAGAATAATAAACCAAAAATCAAAAACTCCATTGTTCAGTTGCCATTTGAATTTCTCTCCGTACACTGTACCTAGCATCTTTCACAAAGTTCAACAGCGACTCGCCAGATTTCTCTGGCTATGGAATAGAAATTCTATGGATATTCAATATTCTAGTAGAGCCTCCACGGCAGGCTCCATAAGTCAAGCATGTCGAAATGAAGCGACAGTAATCGATGTCCTGCAGTCGAAATCGAAACCTAGGCTCCAGAAACTGGCAGGTAGGTTCTGGGTCCTGGGACCTAGTGTCGCCATGGCTACTGAGAAAAGCGGCCCATCCGCGCATGCTCAGTCGAGTAAAAATGTTGTTCGCCACGCCCACTTTGGGCCCTGTTCCTTTCACAATCGAGTCGACCCCTTCGATTCAATTTGTCAGTTGGATAAGAGATGCTTCTTCTTCTTCTGACCTGTTTTTGTTGCCTCGTGAATTATATTGGCTTTCTCTGTTGAGTCAGTTGTCAGTTTTTAATTTTTTGCGTCAAATTGTGCGCGTTTTGCGTTCTGTCCGGTTCTGATGACATTCGTATTCGTGGTACATACGTGCATTTTGATCTGTTTGCTGTTTGTGGTCTTGTGGATTGATCGGCGTCGTAACACACATATAACTACCTAGCTTCATGTCAATAGCTTCTCCATTCAAGCAGGTACCGGCCGACAGGTCATTGTTTTGTAATATTTCAGCTTACTATATTTTTGTATCACATGAATTCGGTGGCTAATTTGCAGTAGAAATCGTCGACGTTTTCGTACGACGATAGAGTGCTGATTATAAGCTTTGCTGAATATCACTCAATCAGTGAATAAGGGAAGGGTGTTGTTGCCTTGGGGTATTTTGTAGACAAATCTGTTGGGTTTGTGTTCTGATTTGGTGCCCCATCGTTTTCAGAGCCCTCGCACCACTACTGGTCCCAAGGAATATCCAAATCCAAAAGGACGTATTTGGAAAAGTAGCGGTTGCCGCTAAGACAAAAAGGACGTCGGCATGACCCGTGGGAGGAATGGCCAGTTCATTACAATCTCTGTTCGAGCCCTCTGATAAGCACTTGCGGGAATATGTGAGACAGAGCCCGATTCACGGTGGGTGACTATTCGTATCTAAAGCAAAGAGAAAATTATGAAATTTCGATATTGCCAGTGAAAGGCAGGCAGCGCATAGAATACCTACGGACTGCATACTTAACCTTTTTATTTGGTAGGTACTTCGTAGAAACATAAATGTACAATAAATAATTTGCGAGTTATACACAGGTACTGTTGAGGCAACTAGTTTTCTTTTACTCTAACTATTAATTAACCGTCCTGGACGGGCATGTAAAAAAAAAAGAAGGTTTTGAAGTGATAAGTGCTCGTGACCGACGATACACAGTGTGGTGAATAAACAGTGGTTAGTGGACTCGCGGATATTGGAATCCATCGTCTCGGTTCTCCAGTAGTCTGGTGACGCCAGGAGGGGAGCTCCTGATCGTCGTCAGGACTCGCCAGTTCGCTCTGAGAAGCTCGCCTTTGCATGAACCTCTGTTCTGGCATCTTTTCTCTCGTCTGCCACGTGGCCCCCTATTTGGGGATCTTGCTTCTCATAAACATCTTATTTTCCATCTTTGGGACGTCGGAATTATTCCTTCCCCGTACACCATCGTCGACTGATGTAAGTTGCGAAAGTCGTCCACATTTACCTTGGGCTCTCCAACTAATATCCTTTCGTCCTTCATATGCCAATTTTCGTTACAGCTTCCTCGTCAGAAGCTGCACCTCAAGTTCAAGCTCAAGCTCAAGTTCAAGCTCAGGTTCAAGCTCAAGCTCAAGATCCTTCTCAAGCTCTTCGCCGTTGTACGCGCGACTTGGAGAATTTCCAGTATTCTGCTCGTCTACCCGCACCGGTAGGTACCATCAAGGTGCCAGGTGCACGAGTACGGCATTGACGTGTCAGAACTTTATTTTTCTTCCAGTTTTCTTCCATTTCGGCGGTTTGCCCCCCGAGAACGATCTCTGGCTAAAAATATATATGTTTATTGATCATTGCGATCAAATATTTTGTAAAAAATTTTAATTTATTTTCCAAGGAGCTCCTTCTATTAGGTTTATTTCTTCAGTTTGATTTCCATTTGGAAAAAGCTGTTATTTCAATTTCAACAATTTTTTTCAATAAAAACTCAAACAGACTTTGGTTAATTGGTAGTTCAATTTTTTACGAACGCCCCTACCTGATCTCAACAGGTACATAAGTATTAGACTAGTAAATAAGAATACACACACCAACGTAGCACTTTTGTTAGAACATTCACCCCGGGGAAAAAAATCCTTGGATGGAAATGGCTGTGGAAACCCCTTTGTAGGATAAGAACCAGGTATCAGGGGATGGCACGCCAAAGGCGCCGCGAACGTCGTCGGAGAAACGATCTAATTTTTCTGATGGAAAAGGCGTGGGATCTAATGAAAATCTCGAATTGAAGTAGATGGCAGCCCTCAAGGCGGGTGGGGGAAATGTTATCACGAAACGATGGCAGGCAGGAGGTCTCAGTTTTTGTATGTTAACTGCCCTACGTCATGCGAAGCGACCCAACGCCTTTCTTTCACTACACGTGAAACACAATGTGAAACAATAGAAAATACGAGTAGACACTAGACAGTTTGCTACTAGATAGTCAGCCATTGCAGTGATGTACGGTGAAGACTAACGGTAAGGGTATTTGCATGAGATACAGCAAGGTGCATCCTACATTGCTATAAAGGTACCAGACATTATTAAAACATGCAGTTTGCCGATCCAGTGGCCAAAAATGTTCCGACAGACGATGCCTCAACTAGGTAATATTGAATTCTGAATTTTGAACTCAAATTGTCGAATGACAGGAGGAGGGCTGGAATGCGCATATCCAAAGTGATCCCAAAATGTTCGACGACGAAATCAGAAATCCGACTTCCTATCGTTCGCCAATTTGTGATTTCGCGGTGGGGCTGGGCGGAACCAAGTCTGCCTTGCTTATCTTACTGTTATCGCAGGAAATGGATTAGTTTTGGTTTATTATTTTGCACACCCCCCCCCCCCCCTCCCACTACTAAATTTGACGGTTTCCGTTTCAAGGTACGTAGAATCGGGAAACATTACAAATCGGATTTTTACAAATTATCTTTGATCATTGATTCAATTTAACTGTCTTGATTCACCTGTTGATACTACTTCACCGTTGTTATACAAATTTATGATGATTTCAGACAATTTGCCAGGTTTTTGACTCATGAAAAACGAATTTTGGGAGCTGAACCTTCGTTCTTCACTCTTTGGTCAAAATCAGCTTCATATTCTGCCTTCTCCCCCTTAAAAAAACATGGAAAACGATGCCTCACAAGTTCATGTTCTCTAAAACCTAAAAAAAAAAGAAATCGAAAAACCCTATTTTTACACCCATTTTCCTCTATAACGCCCCTGGGTGTATTCCTGTCGGGCTGCCGCGCTTCGGAGCACAGCTAAGACCCAAATGGGGATCCAAACTGTGTGCGGAAGAACGATGATTTCAGACCAAAGTATAATGTAAATTATACTTCGGTCAAAATACGTTCATATTCGGTCTCCTCGTTCTAAAAAACACGCAAAACGATACCTCACAAGCACCATGTTACTAAAACACCAAAAACCCCTATTTTTACACCCATTTTTCACCCATAACACCCTGGGTATATTCCGATCGGGCTGCAAAGTCTCGGGACACAAATTGCCCAAATGGAGCCAGTGTGCGAAAGAACGAATTTTTTATATCGAAAATGAAGCCGGTATGCATGGTACGGCGGACGGACATTGCATTTTTGGGATCTACGCATCTTGAAACGTAAAAGAAAAAATTATGAGGGAGTGTAATAAAAATTTTTTGCTGAGCGAATACTCCGCACTTCCTCAGTTACCATGAACAAAAATGACTAAATTTGGTTTGTGTAAGTCCCATTTGAGGTCTAGTTGGTTCGCGAAGCTCGGTCTTACTGTCCGTCATCTCTAAGGGGTGGAAAATAGGGGCTGACATTTCCCGAACGCCCGAACCCTTGAATCCACCGCATATTTATGAAATGTGATTTCCCGGAGGCTCCAGTATTGCATTTAGGGCTCTCTTGGGGGAAGCACGTGGGTATGTATCGACCACAGAAAACAGTGATCTACGCAAAAGAGGCATCTATACCGGTAAATAATAAACCATTGTGTAATAATTTGCAGCGTTTTTAGGTAATGTAAATAAATAAATGCAGTTACGCTACTTTTCTCTGAACCCAGCAAGGAGTTACAGTGACTACCTTATTTTCATGCATAAATTGAAACGATTCTACTGGAAGCAATCCGAAATGAGTTGAGCAACCGAAGACAGCCGCGGAAAACGATTAATAACGAATTTAATCGAACAACATTCCATAACTCAGCCAGGAGCCTGGAGGCGACTCGTCCAAGTGATGGTGAGATGGCAGGATGAAGGCGAGACAGCGGAGGCTCGACTTCGAGGAATCAGAAGACGAATGGAGGATGGAGTACGGCGTTGGGTCGTGCGGTGGCATGGGGGCGGAATGTAAACAAAGGCATATCCCGGCACTACCTCCAGGGCTCATGTTTCTCCAGTCCCTGAGGGCCTTCCAAGTCGTTAAAGGAGTCACATCGAGTCGACGAGCATTTTATTTATTTATTCACAAGCGAAGACTGGATGAAAATCTCTGAGGCGGAGCATTTGATCTCCCCAAGTTAGATATCCCTTGAACCGTGATGGAAGATTCAATCGGCAGCCACTTGAATTCTTCTGTTGATTATAATCAGGCTAAGCTAATATGACACTTTGGAAGACACTTTTCTGGAAACCTAAAGAAAAATGCTGCAAATCACGGCGGTTTATTATTTTGTATAGAACACCCTTAATTAATTGTAACAACTTACAGACCTGCTTCCAATATTGACTACAGGTCAGTTATAAACAGAACATAACTTTGCAAAAATAATACGATAATGGTTGTTAATGATCAAATAATAAGTCAAAATACTGTTTATGAAAATGCAAAAATCATTCCAAAACTTCTTCACCAAAACACTGAACTCAACTGGCCAAACATAGCCCGACAAAACCACTTTACGGATAAGCCGTGACCGTTGGGGCTCAAGAATGTCGCACTCCCGCACGAGATGAGACCAATTCTGCACACTTCCTGCCGCACATCTGCAACTGTCCTCTTGAAGAATATGAAACCTCTTCACGTAAGCCTTGTGCCGACCGTGACCAGTCACAACTTGAGTCATTTTGAAAGACATACTCACGTCCAATGCCAGCCGCGATGAAACTGTAGGAAAAAAACATCTTGACGTGGGATGCGTTAGCAGTTGTGGTGTATTGGTCCTCCCACGCCGACAAAGCACGTCCCCTTGCTCGCCGCTTGAAAAATGTCTTCGGGAGCAGACCAAACGAGATCGGGGCATCAAGACGAAGAGCGGCTTCCTTAGCAGCACTGTCGGCCCTCTCGTTCCCTGTAGTACCGACATGAGCTTTGGTTCACCGGATGCATACATTCCAGGAAAGCTCCTGAATTAATGACACAGCCGCCGTCCTTATTCCATCCAGCAACCAAACGCGTTGCTGACCGTTGCGACCGACGCGTCGCGCAACATATCCACTGCCACCTGGCTGTCAGTCAGGATGGTGACAGATCGCAACTCCAAGCTCACAGCAAGCGATTTTGATGGCAATGGAGTGGCTGCTCACATTATAGAACACCCTGCTGTTATAGATCACAGCTCTCTGTATAGAACAGCCACCATGTAGCCATGGCCATGTAGCTGCTGTACATTGACGGGAAAACACTTTCTTCTCTTTTTTGACCAAAAAGATTGTTAATGTTCAGCTAAAGTAGCATACAACAAAAATACAGATCACAGCTCTACGTATAGATAACCCATCTGTACAGATCACAATCACTCCGTAGTTTGTACCTATTCCACTACAAATTAATATCATACGTTGAATGTTCAAGTAGTCGCTAAAATGGCACAAAGAAACACAAATGTAGTTCTGAAGGGAAACTGTAGATGTGAAGTGACAAATATTCAGTCCCAGAACCGGGATTCGAACCTCTGATTTTAAGTGTAAGAGCTCGACGTCTAGACCACTCCGCAACGGCGGCCACCTGGCCGAGAGACAAGCGATGTGCGCTCACAAGTCACAACCCAGCTTGGTGCCTGCATACACGCTGTTATTTAGGGCAAATTTTATGGCGACATCGTGGAATGCTCCAGATGGTCTCAAAAATTCAGAAAAAAATCAAACTTTAAAAATGCGAGAAAACCCACATATCAAAATAAAATTTTCCGAGATAGGGATAATCTGGATATTTCAACCCCTACTTTTCACCCCTTAGAGTTGAGTGACAGTAACGCCGAGCTCCCAGGACCAACTAGAGTCCACACGGGATCCTTATACAAAATTTCGTGAATTTTGGTTCATGGGAACTAACGAAAAAGCCGCGTACGGCGGATGGACGGAAATATTTTTATTCTATATTCATAATTATTCTACGTCTCTTGAACGTAACCCATGAAATTTTGAGTTGAGGGGGGGGGGGGGGTGAAAATGTTCATGGTCGATTCCAAAGGTTCATTATTGAAAATAATAAACCAAAATTACTGTAGGAAGAGCATTCATCCAAAAAGTGTCAAACATTGACTAGGTAGTTAACCAAGAATAGCAGTAATAGATAAGATTTCAAGATCCTGGAGCTAAGAGCGAAAACGTGGTGGAGTTTTCACATCCCTGACAAGTTGTATAAAAGCTCAAGATGCCAGGTACAGATGTACACTACATAACAAGTGGGTCTCAATCAAGTACAGAATAACTATAGGTACCACATACGTGTTTTTTACAGGCGCCATTACTGGCACTCGTGGGGCCAATGGTGGTGCCAAACGTTGGGTTGCGTATTTTTGAGGTATACGGGTTAACCTACCCTCCAGATTCCAAGGCATATATGATTCGTCATTTATGTTATGAGGCCTCATGAGACTCCCTGGCAACTTCGTGGCACCAAAAACTCATTACACTATTTCAGAATTCCATCGAATAAACCCTCAAAATTTCGCACCGTATGAGCCAAAATTAGCTGTACTTTCTTAATTTTCTGTCGCTATTACCTGCGCCGATCCTTGCCTTCTTCGTGAGACCAACAACCACCGAAATTTTATTTTTTTTATTTTTTAATTGTACTCATTTTTACTGTTTTTCGAATTTTATTGCATGCGCTGTCTTCCATAGAGTTTTCGTAGTAAGTACCAGGAGCTTAATCTTAAGCTTCCCCCATCCTCCTCTGTTGTGAAATCAATTTATGTTAGTTCTGTCGTTTGTCTACTTATTTGAAATCTTGTCTTGACACAACTTGTTTTCTTCACTACAAACTTATTTTCAAAGAAAATTATCCCTCCTTTGCAAATTGAATATTCTGACACAGATGTACAAATAAATATTTCTTAGGTGCGTAGATTGAAGGCCCGCTCTCAAAGGTTCTTGTATCTGTCGATAGACTGACTACCCGGTAACGATCTACTAGGGAGGTTCCCTCTGGATGGTCGGGTCGTGAGCTTTCACACCTTTTTATTTTACTCCGGAGGGCACTACCTCCCTCGCACGATCTTCGAGGAAGAGGTTGCATCAAGTTGCTTGTATATTCAGTTTGAGGGCCTGGAAAGGCCTTGTGGGTTGTGAAAAATATCTTACACATCACACAGTACACTACACACCGGAGTACCAATTTTGAGAGCGTTTAGTGCGATACTCAATGCTATTTACTTCACAATGGGCAGTCTTGGTTTCTCTGCTTTGGAAGTTGAACGAAGTGTTTTCATAATTTCCAAATGGCGGGAAATCACGCGCGATTCGTGGATTTGAGAGGCGTTTTTCTTCGAGCGAGCATCGTTGTGCTCGACGTTGGGATGATGAGCGCCATTTCTTGAAGGCGCGAATCGTTTTAGCATTTCAGTGATAAAGGGGATGTGGAGGTAATCTGTAGGATGGATTTCAAACAAACCACGGAGCACCACTGATCATCACCCATGATTAGGAAAGTTTGCATACTTTCAGTTCGGTATGCAGAGGCAGAAATCCAGTAGCGGTGCGTGGGGTCTGAAAACGGTGTGGCACCAGACCAGAACACAAAATCAACAAATATGTTTACAAAATACCCCAAGACAACAACACCGTTCCCTTATTTACTGATAGCAGTGATATTCAGCAAAGCTTATCTCTTTTAATCAACACTCATCGTCGTACGAAAACGTCGACAATTTCTACTGCAAATCAGCCACCGAATTCATGTGTTACAAAAATATAGTAAACTGAAATACCTACTCGAATGTTGAATGGAGAAGCTATTGACTAGAAGCTAGAGAGTTATCTGTGTGTTACGACGCCGATCAGTCCACAGAGAGCAAACAGGACAAAACGCACGTAGTTACCACAAATACAAATCTGTCATGGGAACCGGACTGAACGCAAAACGCGCAAATTTGACGCAAAAAAATTGAAAACTGACACAGAAAGCGAATGCGATTCAGAGAAAAACAAATCACAACAAGCATCTCGTATCGAGACAAACAGACAAAGTGAATCGAAGGGATCGAATCGATTGTGAAATGAACGATTTTGGGGTTGAAATCTGATTCTGGGGCAGTGGCCCAAAGTGGGTGTGGCAAACAACATTTTTACTCGACTGAGCTTGCGGGGACGGGCCACTTTTATCGGTTGCCATGGCCACACAGTTTCAGGAGCCTAGGTTTCGATTTCGATTGCACGACATCGATTACTGTCACTATATTCTGATAACATGCTCCGTCTGGGGGAGCTACAGAGAGCCAACATGACGGAACCACATATTGAATATCCGTAGTCAGAGAAATCTGTCGAGTCGCTGTTGAACTTTGTGAAAAATGCTAGTGTACAGTTTACGGAGGGAAATTCAAATGCCAGCTGAACACAATCAAGGTTGGAGTTTTTTTTTAGTTTTCGTGTTTCTGGGTGCAGGGGTAGTGGCCCAAGTGGCCTTATGGACGCAACGCCCCTGCAGAAACATGTATTTATCACCAACACGTCCAGATTGGTGTGATGAGAGGTAGACTCGCCGTTTCAGAAGGGGGTAACTTGTCTCGGAGTGCAGAATGACACGGTTTTTTTGTAAATTTGCAATATGAATCCCGTGACTGCTTGAGTAATTATTCCTAACGTCTCCCGGCTAATTGGAATTTACTCATTACCTCCTCGTTGCAACGTAAAAAGGATTCGAGAAAAAAGTCAATCAATTTCAAATCCGTGGTCACCAACTTCATAGCCCTAGAAACAGAAAGGGCCGCCCACACAACTTGGTCGAAGAGATGGGTTTCAGACGGCAGAGGTGGGACTGGTGAACGAATTCTGACAACGGGATGATTTACGACGATCAATAGGGTCATGACCGGCTGAGCCAGACGACGTAGTTAATTTTTTTATTCCCTCCTTCTTCCCATTTCGGATTCACTAACGTAAACAAGGCAGGACAGAGGTGAAAGGTTGTCGTTAGCTACCACAAATATGTCTGCACGTTCCGGCTATAAATAGCTGCGGGTGGATGAAAGATGAGTCGCGTGTCTGGGGGCGCGGCCAGGGGTTGGAGGTCTCAGAACAGCAACTAGTTTCCCTAGCGTAGACGCCTAAGCTCAATCTAGTTCATGATTTTATAAACGGTCCGAGAAAACACTACTCGCATGTCCCAACTAAGTGCTGCTAATGCCTCGCTCTGTTTGCACTCCCACACAGGATAATTTTAGAGACCGACGTCGAAATTGACCTTTTCAGTGCATAAAAGGTAACCAGTGGGCAGGTAACAGTACGTTGTAGGTAATTTATTGTTGGAGTCATTCTTCACCTCCTTTTATTACGTTTACCAGCGTGGTTGGGAACCCTTGGTTTAAAAGGATGTAATTCGACTCGGTCTGCCACAGTTTTCTTATATCGAGGCAGCATACATCCAAACCGGCTATCTCTGGGCTGAGATGAATAGGCCATGATATTTCAATCGTGTAGGAACCATTAGATATTCATATTTTAAATTGGACAGGATCGTACATTACACCAGCAGACCCGGGTTTTTTTTCGTTTACACGAAAATACCCTACCGATTGTGGCATCCAAACCTTTTCTACCTGTGATAGGGTCCATAAAGCTCCTGGCAGACTCCAGATCTACCCGAACCTCGGGCCGTTGTTATTTCGTGCCGAGAGTTCGTGGACCTGTTGATCAAAACTTGAAGGTGGCGGATGGTTGGGAGGGTACGACGGCAGATTGTAGCACGTTCCTCGAGTACGCACGATCCGGGCCCGAGGGGACTGCCGGATAATGAGACTGATGAGGATCCCTACGAGATTTTGGGTGATCAGTATTGAAACGGGCGAGCTTTTATTTAGTGATTGAGCGGTCGGCCGATAACACGACGACTATTCTATAAATAGGATTTGGGTTGTGCCCAAAACGCGCGATATGGCGTAACCAAAAATCTCTTCATGGGACAGTAGTGAGAATGCTTAATATCTCTTTGTAGTTATTATCAAATAGTAAGATTTGGATTGACCAAATAATGTGGAATTTGAACTTTTTCTCTGATTTTAATCTAGTCCGTCACAACTGTGAATCCATTCATAGGTACTGACAAGGAGTATAGGCCATTTCATCAACCTATTACCAGTCACCTATTTGGGCTACAAATAATAGTATAACCAACATTATTGAAGAAGAAAATAAACTCTGCTTTACACAAGCAACTTCTCTTCAAGATGCGCAGAGAATCTGTCCAGTAACTTCCTAAAGATGACCCGGGGGGGGGATTTTCTTTGCAAAGAATATCAACGTACATGTCGTGGTACCCCTCAGAATTCTACATTTACCACTCCTATGTAATATGGTAAAGATTTAACCAAATAAACGAGGGGAACGACGAGCTGAGCGACGCCTCCGGGAAAGTAGAAGGGTCCCCTCCATCGAGCTCCATCGCCCCTCAACGGTTGTAACGGCCATTGGTGGTCGGGTGACGAGGGGAAAGGGGGTATAAACAGCCCAGCTAGCCCAGCTCCTCATTCGACCCTCTGACTTACTCGTACAACTTCTCTCTCGACCTCCTTACGCTCTTTCTCTCACCCTCTCTCACTCTCTCGCCCTCTATCTCTCTCTCTCACTCTCTCTCTCTCTCTCTCTCCCTCCTACCCTTCCTTGCACCTGGATGTGGTGGTAACCGTGGGGTGCTCCCTTCTAGAATACTCGCTGTGGTGATAACCACAGGGTATTCTCCCTCTTCTTGGCATCTCCTGTGGTGATAACCACAGGACGCCTCCTTCTCTCCTAGCACCTGCTGTGGTGATAACCGTGGGGCGCCCTTTCCTCTAGCACCTGCTGTGGTGATAACCGTGGGGTGCTAGCCTCCTTCGTCCATGCGCCTGCTGTGGTGATAACCGCGGGGCGCCCTTGCCTCTAGCACCTGCTGTGGTGATAACCGCCGGGTGCTATTTCCTCTTCCAACGAACGCCTGCTGCGGCGATAACCGCGGGGCGCTTGTAAAAGACTCCTACGGAGCATCTCCTCCACCTATCCAAACCAACGCTACCTTCCACCCGCCCTGCCGTAAACCTAAGCAAGGCTTATGACATACAGTACGGCTTACATGCAGTGCGATTCTGCAACTCGGTATGGCATCGTAACGACGATGAAATATCGTTAGCATCACAAAAAATATCGATGCCACTAAATACCGACGATTGGTATTCTGTAAGCGCTCAATAGCGTCAGCTATCGCTTAATCGTCGATAAATTGTCGTTGCGGGGTCGTTAGCATTTCGACGGCTCTAGACCCCCCCGTTATCCGTACCGAAAGCTTGTTACACCCAAAAAACGGCTTGAAGTTGCCACGTTGCTTTTCGGCAGTTGAAAGTTTTACGGTAAGTGTACCAACTTTTCTTTTGGAATTTTTTTAAATTTTATTTGACGTAAAAAGCTCAATGTAGGTACTTACCGTAGGTAACTAGGTAGGTAAATTACTGACTTAATAATTTATGGCAGTGATGTCATAAAAACATCGTAAAAAAACTTAAACGTTAAAATTACTTGATAGGTACCTAGGTAGTTAGGAAGTTAGTGATAAAGAAACTTCTTCTATAAGTGATATACATATATCACTTTGGGTAGTTATCTACTTGTTAGAATCGCATTTCACCATATATGTAGTTGTTACCTACCTACCTATCGTGTTTTTTCGTGCGCTTATGAATTTTGGATAATAATGTCAGACATTATGACGCTCGAATTCCTTGCTTGGGAATTAAAATTCTGCAAGAAAGGGAACAGAGGTATCGCCCTCGGTTTGAAAGAAGAGTGCTACGAGATGGGCAAAATCCTTATTCCCTTGATTCCTGCATGTTCAGAAAAACCTTTAGGATAAGTCGACACTTGGCCATGAACCGAAATTCGACCATTGCTCCCTGAAATCCAGGTACGTGCCTATCTAATTTTGCTGTAGATACCGATCCCCTACGTTTTCTTTAATAAATGCAAGTGACCTTAATAAGTTGTTAATTAATTAGAAAATATATGATTTTGAAAACAACGTAAACGTAGGTAGTTATTCATTCACTTGCATATTTATCAGAATTTCCGAGTAGGTACCATATAAAACATAAATTTCAACAAAATCATACATGAATTTATACAAATAAATTTGGCATAATACATATATTATATTTAAGCTAAAAACGGTTAAAACTTTATTAATACCTCGAGACGATACAACAAATTGAAATCAAAACCTATCCCAAGTGTCAAGTGATCCCAAACTGCAATTTTTGACTTCCATGGTATGAGCATTTATTTCGGCCATCGAGTGAATTCGGGGGATTCAAAACACAATCGTTGACTCCGGCGCGCACACACACACACACACACTCTTCAATTCATTTCATCACTGCTTAATCACCATGGAAACGGAATGAGTTCCAGTCGATTGCTCGCCCTAGACTCAGATTTCGTGAGACAAGCTAACGAAGTCGGTATCTCATTATGCAACGACAATTTGTTATTCAAGTTCGGTATCATAAGTTCCTGAATACCAATTTCGCTATCCGGGTGTCGTTACACGAGAGGGATAGCGACACCGACTCCATACCGACCATAAGGTAGCGAGTTGCAGAATCGCGCTAATGGTGCAGTATGTTATTACCTACTCGTGTTGAACACCATGACATTTCCACGAGCCCTCTAAGTTTGTACGGACGATTTGAAACCTGTCTGTACAGGTATATATCTTTGTTTAGGCCGTAAGCGACTCCTTAACACACGATTTCGATATTTCACCAATATATGGGCCAATTTATGAAAAACAATAACAATCGTCTCTGAAAAAAAAAATTGTTTAAAACGGACAGGTAGATATGTCTCCCTCCAGAAGAGATCGTTAGACGTTTTTATAGGTTCCACTTTCGTCTCGCATTGCTACGGGTCGATCCTTGGAAACAGGACGATCCAGGTTCAAGAACAAGAATGCTGAAAAGGGCAGGGAGAAGACGAGGATTCGGCCTTGGGACTTCTCCGGGTTTCTACGGGATTCCGACCGCCCCCTCCATAAACTCGCCCGTCAAACGTGGATGGAAATAGAATACTTTGGTAATCGAAAACGGAACGACAAACTCGACGAAATCCGAGATGGTTATTACTGGTCGAAGATAGTTATCGCATTCCGGTTATAGAAACGAGAAAATGTTTCCTTTGATCATGCAAGAGGATATCGATGTTGGTCATCATCACTGGTAGGTAGTTCTTTTGAAGGAAAACCGGAAGTTATGGCCCGCATTCGGTATCTAGCTACAAATTATTATGCAACTGATGTTGATATTTGCCAATTTTGTGCTATCAGGTTGGCAACAAAAATTTATCTATTGCTAGTGGGTCCTATGTCAAATACCTGGAATTTAGTGCAGTCCAACTTGAAAATACTGGTAGGTAGGTAGATATCTGAATTATGTGATCTGAGAACTTGAGATTGCATTGCAGCTGGCGTGGACTGTGCAGGTCAGCACTCACCTCCCTATGGAAACAGGCAAAAATGAATTGCCTACCAATTTTAGAGGAACAAATCTTGGTTATCTACGTTTCCTTCGATTAGGCTGGTACTTAGCAGGTACTCCTACAACATTGATTCCGTGTTCTGTCCGTTATCCAGCAAAAGGTAAATAGACGTACAGCAGGTAGTAAATAGACGTATAGTAGGTATGGTATAGTATAGCTGCTATACGTATAGTATTACTACATTACGCTATGATATAGCTACAAATAGAATAGTTTTGGCTATAGCTATAGCTAATCATTTTAGAGATGTGAAGATTGTTTTTGCTCCAAAACCAAATTTTTCCCACTCGAATTCTACGCTTTAGACGTTCCTGAGCAATTTTGGTTCGTGACTGTCTGTCCGCAGTTCGTTGTTACAGCCATAACTTCTCGAATAATGGTTATGATTATAATGGTAACAGAGGGGTGATCATGTTCAGGAGGGGACCGACTGTTATGGAAACGAGGAATCATTTTCTTACAATGAATTCTAACTTATTGGCTTTAACGTACTATTTGAAGAAGGAAAAAAAACACCGCCTACGGATCGCCCCTTTTCATGATTCATCAAAAGACTTGAAAACTCTCTTTTAAAAATACCTCTTTCAATCGAATACAATTTCAGACCGCAGAGAATGTAAACTGAAATAGCTCAAAAGGAATTCATATAATAGAGCTGTCTCGTGCCAATTGGCAACACCGGACCACCTACAACCCCTTTCCGCGGAGTTGGCCGCCGACTCCCAGCACCATTATTAATATTAAGGGGTAGCGTTCAGTTGTTTACTCTGTTATTTTCCACGAATTTCTTCGTAATGAACGCCGCGCCATCAGTGTGTTGTTGCCAGTCATTAAATTAGTGGCCTCATCCGCATTTATTCGATAACTTTTGGACTGAGAAGCCATATCATGAGAGAAAGTATTAATTTATCGTGGAGGAAAATACAACTCCAGAAACGGCGTTTTGCAAATGGGTTACGCTAATAGGTTTTTATCACTAGAACAGTAGGTACATCCGATGAACTGTTCAAAACACACGAATTTTTGAAAGCCTTTCTTTAAAAATCCGTTGTGAGACGTTCGAAATCGTAACCCAGAGCTTTGAGTAAGAGAAATTATTTAAAATGGAAAAAAATGTCGGTCCACAAGTATACGTAGATTAGGAACATCGAATAAAAATAAATTGACAAAGATAAAGATTTTAAAAAATCGAAAAATTGATAAAGATAATCCCCACTTCACAATTAAAACCAAAGTACTTCGAAATTTAGTACCTTGGTGAGCACCAGGTGTGAACAGGTCTACTGGTAGAAGTGAAAAATAGGGTTGAGTTTTCAAACGTTTTTCTTTATCATCCAAATCAACAAAAAATCTTGACCCAACAAAACCTTTTGATTTTTAGGTTTAAGGTTTTTTTTGGACCACCCGGAGCATTGTACGAGTAGGTACGACCAGCCGTTCGTTCACAATATGAGGGCTTGACGCAAAAAAAACACGTTATTATGGTAGTGGATTAGGGGGTATTAGCAAAAATTTAGATAGATGTTTTATTTAGACTCTAAAATCTAAATAGATATTTAAACTATCTAATCAACCTGAGCCTTACTACTGGAGTCTTTCCTGATTATTTAAAACTAGCTAAAGTGAAGCCACTCCTTAAAAAAGGTTCTCGTTCTCTACTTGAAAACTATCGTCCTATTTCTTTGTTATCAACCTTCTCAAAAATATTCGAAAAGTTAGTTAAACAACAGTTAGTTGATTATTTGGATCGCAATAATTTGCTTTCAAATGAAAAATTTGGTTTTCGTAGTGGACGTAGTTGCCAGGATGCGGTCTCAGTGCTTGGTTCTCAGATTAGTGATGCCCTTAATTCAGGGGATAAAGCCATAAGTTTATATTTTGACCTAACTAAAGCCTTTGATGCCTTAAATCATGATCGATTGTTGAAAAAATTGCAACAGTTTGGCTTGGATGCAAATGTTGAACGTTGGTTTTCCTCTTATCTTAGGAATAGATGCCAGTTTGTTGATGTTGACGGTAATCGAAGTGTGCCTGCTCATATATCAATGGGTGTTCCCCAGGGCTCTGTTCTGGGGCCTATCTTGTTTATTCTATACATCAATGATGTCTTTCAGTTAAACACTGGAGGTAGTCTGATTGGTTTTGCAGATGATCTAGCTCTGATCATTGTCGCAGATTCGTGGACTAACGTTCACAATCTTGCTGTTCATGCAGTATCAGTTATAACGGGCTGGTTTGTGCAAAATGCTTTGACTGCAAACAAACTCAAAACATCTTATATTACGCACTCAATCACCGAGGCAGGGCAACCTGACGCTTCTGAGATTCCTTTTCACGTACCCTCAGCTTCTTGCTCCTCAGACCCCTGTAATTGCCCTCGTATCCAACGGGTGGACTGCCAAAGGTACTTGGGTGTTTTAGTTGATAAGTTTTTAAAATGGAAATCCCATATTCTGCACGTAAGTAATTCTATTAGAAGATCCTCCTTCATATTTTCTTTTCTAAGTAAATTCCTGACTCTCTCTGCTTTAAAAATGACGTTCCATGCATTTGTATATTCTATTTTGACTTACTGTATTCCTGTTTGGGGTGGGGCTTATCAAACGTCCTTCAATTCAATTGAGATTGCGGTAAAGTCAGTATTGCGTCTTATATTCAGAGCTGGATACCAAAGCCATAGTAAACCATTATTTTTAAAATTTAACATTCTTCCTCTCCGACTCATTTATGTGTCTAAACTGCTCCAGTATTATTTCAAGCATCAGCTTCCATATATCCCTCGATTACATGGTGTAACCCGACATCACCATGGCGTTATGATACCAATCCCGTACCCTAAATGTGACTTCTTCATGAGACAATGTTCTTTTTTGGCTCCTAGGTTGTTTATGGAATTACCTTCTTATATTAAAACCATTGAAATATTTAACAAATTCAAAACTTGCCTAAATGACTTTCTTTCGCAGCAATTCCTAATTAATTTAAATTTTGATATTCCCTTATTGAGATTACTTCTTTAGTTTGTGTTATTTGTACTAAGTACCTAGGTACCTGTTGTAGGTACATATGTATTTTTCAATTTTTTTAATTTTATTATTTTTTTTCCTGCTATAAAAGTCAAATTTCTTTAAGTTAGTGAATCCAATTTCAGTTTCGATGTATTTGCTTTAGTAATTTTTTATTAGCAACTCCTGATCTCCGGACAATTTCCTTAAATTTTGGAGATCAGTATATTGCCATGTTTTGTTTTGTTCTCTTTACAAGATATGATGATTTTGTGTTTATAATTTTGCAATGAAGTATCAAATACTTCGATTATTTGTAATATACTCATTATGTGAATAAATGGCTTTAAAAAATTAAAAAAAAAAAAAGTCCGAGTCGTCATTCCAAAAGAAGAATGGATCCCAAGAACACTGAAATCTACAGGCCTACTGCAATGCAAGAATGATCTGGGGTTTGGAAATTCGTGAGCTCCATCTGTGTGCCAGTTCAAACGACCCTCTGGGGCCCAAAATCAAGTAGGTATACCATTAGGAAATGTTGGCATATGCGCAGACGAGAAGTATACCTCCCTACCATTTGGGGGCCAACCCGAACAACCTACCCTCGATATTTCACTAGTAAGACATGAATGTTCATAATTTGAACACTCCAAGGTAGAACCGTGATCTAGATAGAGATCTAGGTACCTACTCGTATTTTGATGATATCAGGTAGCGCTCAATTGTCCTTTAAAGTAGTTGGCGCGGAATAAATTGGCCTAAATGAACGCTTGGTAAAAGAGGAGCACTTCACTGATTCAGGCCACTTATTCTGCGCCAACCCTATAACAGCACTGAGAATAGAATTTCATCTTCTACTATCAGTGCTTACCATCGTAATCTCGAAAGGGAGGATTACGTGGTTAGGAGCCAAGGAGGGACCTTCATAGCCCTTTCCCCTCATAAATAGAAAATATTCGCAAACAAATTCGTCGAAAACTCGCTAAAACGCTCTAGTTTGGAAACTGTTGAAGTAGTCAAAATTATTGAGGAGCCCTTTCCTTCTGCTCTTGCAGCTCTTCCTACCACTTCATTGACTACTACATATTCAAAATTCTCAAAATGAAATAATGAATGATAATGTTTCCAAGCGTAAAACGCAGTGTTGGACTATTGGGCAAAAATGGGTAATTTGCATAGTTTTTAAATAGCCAAGTAAATAACTGCCTTAAAAAAAACTTGTGCAAACTTGTCTCATTATGATAACTTGCTTTTTTAATGTTATTCATAGAACACAGGTTTTGATTATTTTCTTCCTTGAAGTATAAATTGCAACTTTTATATTAGCTCAAGGCCCTAATTAAATGTCCAAGTATAGTACCTACTATTTGTTTTAAAAATACGAATTATATATTTCTCCATGATTCTGATATAACAGAATATAACCTAGTGATCTCATTTCTCAATATATCTTCTTATTTTTCGCTCCAGGGAGCATCACACACAAGGAGCCCACAACACACATCACATCTATGCCCTTATGGGAACGAAATCAATTCCGGCAGAAGCGGAGGAGACTCCAGGATGATATTATTTATTATTTAAACATTTACTTATCTCCGATCCCTTCGCGTGGGAGAGATTTTATTGAAACCCACTAACTCAGGCACAGCCTTCATTCCAGAAGAGCGGATCCGGAAAAACACAAGAGAAATGTATCACTTTTTTTTCAAAGGGCCCTTTGTTTGTGGTCCCTAAATGATTCATGGGTTTTGGTCCGGCCCTTTACCACCGGCTCGGGGTGGTCCCCCGAGTTGTTTGGCACATCAAAGGCGCGATGACGGCTGCCCGAGCCGATAAATAACTGAGAATTAAGATTACGAAACCCCTCTTCCGCGATACTAGATTCGTCCGTATATCATGCCTTAAGATATAGAACTGCTTATTATACTACTACGAGAAAAGACTGGAATGATTACCGAGCCTGTTGTAGTATTTATTATGATTTCGGCATGGAAATAGACTAAAGGCTAGTGACCGTGAGGCGACACACCGAACAGCCTATAACCAGTTCAAAAACATCAGGTGAGAGGCATCACACTACCGATCAAGGGTGTCCAAAATGGTACTTAGCGGACCACAGTACCTGGCCGATGTGTATCAATTACCTACCGATATTTTCTTCAAAATCTAAAAATGCCAAATGTCCACAGCTGACATATTTTGATTTTGTCCTTACTTATTATCAACACGTAAAGTACCTACCTATAAGTTGAAATTTTGTATAAAAACGCTGCAAATTATTACACAACGATTTATTATTTACCTGTATAGATGCCCCTTCAGCGTAGATCACTGACTGTTTTCTGTGGTCAATACCTACCCTCGAGCTCCCCCCCCCCCCCCCCCCCCAGGAAAGCCTTAAAACGACTACTGTACCGGCCCGGGAATTAAAGTTTCATACAAATGCGCGGGATTCAATAATTCAATCATTAATTATTTGTAGTTACTCATGAAGCATTTAAGGTAAATAATAAACCGCTGTGCAATAATTTACCTGTACAGATGCCCCTTCTGCGAAGATAGTATAATAAACCGTTGTGTAATAATTTACCGTTGTATAATAATTTACCCAATAATAAACCGTTGTGTAATAATTTACCGTTGTATAATAATTTACCCAATAATAAACCGTTGTGTAATAATTTACCGTTGTATAATAATTTACCCAATAATAAACCGTTGTGTAATAATTCGCCTGTATAGATGCCCTAAATCGAGTATTGAGCCAGCCCGGGAATTGAATTTCATAAAAATGCGCGGGATTAAATAATTCGATCATTAATAATAATTATCTGTTGTTATTCATGAAGCATAACGTTTGTTCAAGTTGCAAAAGTACCTATCAACAAAATCCCAAAGATCCACCATTTTTCAAATGAAATAATATTACAGAACAACCAACTCGACTTCATACAGCCATCCGTGTTCATAATCAGGTGCTCCCTAGCGATGATATCTGGGCCTGATTTATTCCATTTGATTCACGATCATGTTGACGAAGCTTTTTGGCGCAAACGAACGGCTGGTCGTGCAATGCTCCGGGTGGTCTCAAAAAATGCTTTAGTTCAAGGTCAATTTAAAAACGTAAAAAAGCCGTTAAAAGCTATTGAAAGCTTTCGAGCTACGGCGTTCTGAAATTTTCAACCCCTAGTTTTAACCCTTTAGAGATGAGTGACAGTAACGCCGAGCTTCGAGGACCAACTAGACCCCAAACGGGACCTATAAACCAAATTTCGTCAATTTCGGTTCATGGTAACTAAGAAAAGTGCGAAGTACGGCGTACGGCGGACAGACAGAAATTTTTTAATTGCATTTTCGGATTCTGCATACCATGAAACGCAAACCATCAAATTTTGAGGGGGTTAAATTTTTTTTTTTTTTTCATGCTCAATTCGAAAGGTTCATTATTGAAAATAATAAACCAAAAATGATTTGCTGATTTTTCTAGGTGCCGACCATGTTAATATGTCGCACAGAAAATATTATCTTGAATATATTAATCCTTGACAAACATTATTTGATTGTTGCTATTGTTTTCAGGACAGTTGCTGGTCTGGACCCAATTACCTACCACTTAGGTATACATCATTACAAGGAAAATACTAATGAATAATAACAAACCTCAAGTTTCCCTGGAAGCTCCAAGAACATAGAAGGTGCCTACCAAATCACACACTGCATGCACACCGATCAGGAATCAATGCACTCGCGCTAAGTACGATTGCCCTTACCACTTCACCGGGTTGAATCGACCGATCAGTTACGGAGGCGATTCGAGAGGAAAAAGCGAAATCACACGAAATCACAACATCGAATTCAAAATCCACTGTCATTTTGAAATGAAACAGGCCGAACACCCGGAATGCTCTAGGAAAACTGACTGATTCATTGATTCTAGAAACAGTTTCTGTGGGCAGGAGACCTTTCTCGGTTACATTCCTATACCTGACTCCCCTTTGTCTTTCTGTTTTGCAAACAATCCGTACGTGTAAGTTACCTGGAAATATCTTAGTTGGAAAAGATGGACAAGTTGGCTTCCCAGTAAATCCCAACAGGCCACAACACGCGCACCTTCACCTCTTCCAAGAAGCCCAAGAACTAGAAATCAGCTTTCTATGTTAGGTTTTTGGTGTTTTAATAAAATGAGCTTTTGAGGTATCTATTTCCATGTATTTTTGGGCGAGAAGACCGAATATGAAGTCGATTTTGACCAAAGAGTGAGGAAATGAGGTTGTAATGAAAGTCCCGAAATTAATTTTTTATGCGTCAAAAACCTGGGAAATTGTCTGCAATCACAGTCAAGTTGTATAATACCCCTAGAAAAAGTGTAAACAGGTGAATCAAGACAGTTAAATGGCACTATTAATAATCAAAGATAATTTGACAAAAAAAGGATCGTAATTCGTTTTTTGGGGGGCCAAAATTGGTGGAAATCATCAGGAATAGCTATTTCAATTATCGCACATGAAAGAAACAATAAATGAATGATGATTTCTGTAAGTATATCCAATAGAATAATAAACCCATGTGACAAGGACTTTGCAGCGTTTTTAACTTAAGAGACCCCGAGCGGAAATGGTACTGGAAACTGTACCGATCCGTTTATTTCAAGAATGAGTCTGTTTTGTGGTAATAGCAAGGGTCCGTTACGGTCGGTATATTTTGGCATGGCACCAACTCGCCTCTATTATAACGTTGGAGATGTTGAGAGCAATCGATTCACAACCTCTCGAGCTACCTGTGTTGGGCGAATTGATAAGATCGAGCTGATGGTCCCATTCGTAGAATTCACCTCAATAGATGAATTCTCACGACTGTTCATTCGAAATATTTTAAGAATGGTGAAACCTTTTCAGGAAAGATTTCATGTCTTCTCGGCGTGTTTTAGAGTCAGTATTATTCAGTTGACGGGATTATTTGTACACAGTCACTACAAACAGTAAAATTGGACATAAGATTATTCATGTTTTTGGAGGAAGAAAACAAATCTTGAATCAGTTTGTTCTGGGGCACTGTTTCATTCCTCCAAAAACTGGTTTGCATTCCCTGTCGTATAAGGGAAAACAACGAAGATTGAAAGATCGAGGCAAACGCTACTAATTCAACTCATTTTATTCAACAAAAACTAATAGTATGATATCGTACATCATCAGACAATACATTAATTTGTAAGTTCCATACTTACAGGGGTTCTTTAGCTTAAGATTCTATGACCTGTCCAGGCTGTTCACTCCTACAATTGCTGGGTGTGAGTTGCTACGCATAAACTGCTGTTTCATTGACAAGGCACTCGCTCAGTGTTGAGAGAGTGATACAGAAATATTGACTGTACAATAAAATTATTTATTAAAGCTATTTATTTAACATTATAAAATTATAAAGTTTTTTCTAAGTAGCAAATAAGTCTAATATTATATACCTACGTAATACCTATCACTGTCCTAGTTTAAATTTGCTGGCCATACAGAGTCTTCGCTTGAAGCACCGCGTGCCAGTTACAAACCCGAGTCTGGATTTGTGAAGAATGACAGCTTCGTTCTGGCTCTTATTGCCCCAAAGAAATTATTGTTGCACACTGCCACGACACTGCTACAGCGGAAAATACATTTTCAACGTTCAAAACCCTTCTGACAACAAAAAAAAGAAGAGAAATGAAAGGCTGCAAAGTCCTTGCCACATGGTTTTTTTTATTCAATTGGGCATACGTACAGAAATGTTGGCTATATTTACTGTTTCTTTCATGTGCAACAATTGATATTATTTATATTGATATATTTTTGATAGTTTCCTGCAATTTTGGCCCCCAAAAACATGAATTACGCTCGGCTTTTCTTTTACAGATTAACTTTGATCATTGATAGAACCATTTAATTGTATTGATTCACCTTTTGATACTACTTCTGGTGTTATTACACAAATTTATGGTGATTTCAGACAATTTCCCAGGTTTTTGACTAATAGACAATGAATTTCGGAAGCTTAACCTTCGTTAAAACCTCAATTCTTAACTCTTCGGTCAAAATCGACTTCATATTCGGTCTCCTCGTCCTACTAAACATGGAAAACGATACCTCACAAGCTCATGTTCACTAAAACCTCAAAAATCCATCGAAAACCCCAATTTTTACACCCATTTTTCTCCCATAACACCCCTGGGTGTATGCCGATCGGGCTGCCGAGCTTCGAGCACAACTATGAGCCACATGTGTTCCCAAATAGGGACCCAAACTGTGTGCGGAAAAGCGACCATTTTAGAACAAAATTTAAAGGCTGAAACTTCGTTAGAGCCTCAATTTTCCACTCTTTGGTCAAAATCGACTTCATATTCGGTCTTCTCTTCCCAAAAAACATGGAAAACGATACCTCAAAAGCTCATGTTACTAAAACACAAAAAATATCTATTTGTTACCCACTTTCACTCATAACACCCCTGGGTATATTCCGATCGGATTCGCACAAAGTTGCGCACCTAGTTGTGTCCCGAAACTTTGCAGCCCGATCGGAATATACCTAGGGGTGTTATGGGTGAAAAATGGGTGTAAAAATAGGATTTTTTGGTGTTTTAGTAGAATGATCTTTTGAGGTATCTTTTTCCATGTTTTTTTCTGGCGAGAAGATCGAATATGAAGTCGATTTTGACCAAAGAGTGGAAAATTGAGGTTCTAACGAAGGTTCAGCTCCCAAAATTCATTTTTTATGAGACAAAAACCTGGAAAATTGTCTGAAATCACCACCAGTTTGTATAATAACGCTAGAAAAAGTGTCAACAGGTGAATAAAGACAACTAAATGGCACTATCGATGATCAAGGATAATTTGGAGGGAAAAAAACGAGGGTAATTTGTGTTTTTTGGGGTCAAAATTGGTGGAAACCATCAGAAATAGCTATTTCAACTACCTACTGCACGCGAAAAAAAACAATAAACGAACAGCCAAAATTTCTGTAGGTAAGTCAATTAGAATAATAGACCCATGTGACAAGGACTTTGCAGAGTTTGTTCTTTGACTTCTTTCCTAGATTCTAGTTGTGACCATAAACCCATTAAGTACCCTTATTTTTGCACCTTGCACGTACCCACGTCAATAAACTTGTTCATTTCAGCAGGTACGTGCATGCAGGGCACGTCTTCAGCCAGAGAGACGGTAGGTAGTCAAACGGAGATGGCATTTTTTCCCACACTCCCCCTTGAGCGAGAAATATGAACACGGTTCCAATTCAATAAGATCAATTGCCCGTTCAAAGTCCATCGTTACGTTTCACCTGTTGAAAAAAGAAAAAAATACGTACACAAACATCTTCCTTCAAGAGGAGTTTTTACTCGGATTTTTCTGTTGAGAAAAAAAAAAACACGATGGGATATTTTTTGTTTGATACAAGTATAGAGGGAAGATAGGATGAGAGATTCACCCACGCATAACTTGACAAAGAAGGGACGCGTGTTTCAAATTACCTGCCTGGAAAATTGAGGGGAGCTTCAATGGCTCGCGCATAGCTGAAGAAGTAGAACCTACCAGAGATTCGTAACGCTCCTACAAGCAGGTAGCCTCCCAAAATTTTTTCGAGTTTGTTAAAGTTGTTTCTATATCTTTACTTCTAGAAAAGTGGGGTTTTTTTTGTAACCTCACATGTAACCTGATATTAGACGTAGGTGCGACGGGTGTTTTTTACTGAGATTTTTTTCAGCAGGGACCCTATTGAGGTGATTGTAATTTTGCCTTGTAGAAAGGGTAAGTATCATGTTACTATCATCACAGTCACTGATGAGGGGATACGGTTATAGCGCGAGGAAATGCAGTCGTGATTTTCCTTCTATTCTGGGCACAAATATATATAACTGAACCATTTTTGAAATAGTACTTGGTATGAAGAATAGAGTAGAATAGTGAGTTTGAACGTACCTACCACAGAACAGAAAATGAACACGGTAAAATATTATTATAACTGAACTATTTACATTTACTTATTTTGTGTTAATTTTTTCAGTACCTAAGTTAATATCTAGTTATGACGTAATACAAAAACTTATTAAAAAATCTTTATTAAATATTTACATTGTGTTTTTTCATTTTTACACATAGGTACAGACATTTCGTTTTGTGCGCGCGAGGTGGACTACATTGTCCTATGCACAATGAAATGAATTATAATTATTACACATTCTAAATTGAACTAATCTACTAAATAAAATCTTTTCAACTTCATCCTAAATTAATGTTCCAACATTAGGAAAAATGAACACATCGCAACCTCATCCTGCTTCCCTCCCGAAGTTTGTTTACATTTAATTTATCTATTCGAATATCCCTACTATATTATAAAAACGGATCTCTGTGAGTCTGTCTGTGAGTGAGTCTGTGTGTCTGTCTATGCACGGCCAAACGGCTCGACGGATATCGACCAAATTTGGCACGAATATCCGGTAGGCTCCCAAGTTGTGCAACGTCGCATTTTTAATTCCCTGACCATAGCGGAACTATGGTCGACCATGGTCAACTCCTGAATGGCTTGACGGATATCGACCAAATTTGGCACGAATATCCAGTAGGCTCCCAAGTTGTGCAACGTCGCATTTTTAATTCCCTCACCATAGCGGAACTATGGTCGACCATGGTCAACTCCTGAATGGCTTGACGGATATCGACCAAATTTGGCACGAATATCCAGTAGGCTCCCAAGTTGTGCAACGTCGCATTTTTAATTCCCTGACCATAGCGGAACTATGGTCGACCATGGTCAACTTCGTTAATTGAAATAGTAACCCCTATTTTTTATCGCGTATTCGTAATCTACGTGAAATTCTATCTACGATCGACCCTTCGGACTACCCCCGCGGTCGACCATAGCGCATCCATGGGCCCCTCCATGGTCGAATCCCGAATTGCTCAACGGATATCGACCAAATTCGGCACGAATATCCAGTAGGCTCCCAAGTTGGGCAACGTCGGAATTTTTCGGTCCTCTTCACCATAGCGGAACTATGGTCGACCATGGTCAACTCCTGAATGGGTGGACGGATATCGACCAAATTTGGCACGAATATCCAGTAGGCTCCCAAGTTGTGCAACGTCGCATTTTTAATTCCCTGACCATAGCGGAACTATGGTCGACCATGGTCAACTCCTGAATGGCTCGACGGATATCGACCAAATTTGGCACGAATATCCAGTAGGCTCCCAAGTTGGGCAACGTCGGAATTTTTCGGTCCCCTTCACCATAGCGGAACTATGGTCGACCATGGTCAACTCCTGAATGGCTGGACGGATATCGACCAAATTTGGCACGAATATCCAGTAGGCTCCCAAGTTGTGCAACGTCGCATTTTTAATTCCCTCACCATAGCGGAACTATGGTCGACCATGGTCAACTTCGTTAATTGAAATGGTAACCCCTATTTTTTATCGCGTATTCGTAATCTACGTGAAATTCTATCTACGATCGACCCTTCGGACTACCCCTGCGGTCGACCATAGCGCATCCATGGGCCCCTCCATGGTCGAATCCCGAATTGCTCAACGGATATCGACCAAATTTGGCACCAATATCCGGTAGCCTCCTAAGTTGAACGTAGGCGCATTTTTAATTCCCTGATCATAGCGGAAATATGGTCGACCATGGTCAACTCCTGAATGGCTCGACGGATATTGACCAAATTTGGCACGAATATCCAGTAGGCTCCCAAGTTGGGCAACGTCGGAATTTTTCGGTCCCCTTCACCATAGCGGAAATATGGTCGACCATGGTCAACTCCTGAATGGCTCAACGGATATCGACCAAATTTGGCACCAATATCCGGTAGCCTCCTAAGTTGAACGTAGGCGCATTTTTAATTCCCTGATCATAGCGGAAATATGGTCGACCATGGTCAACTCCTGAATGGCTCGACGGATATCGACCAAATTTGGCACGAATATCCAGTAGGCTCCCAAGTTGGGCAACGTCGGAATTTTTCGGTCCCCTTCACCATAGCGGAAATATGGTCGACCATGGTCAACTCCTGAATGGCTCGACGGATATCGACCAAATTTGGCACCAATATCCAGTAGGCTCCCAAGTTGTGCAACGTCGGAATTAAGTATGTACGATACTGCGTACAGCGAATCTCGGATAGCGAGCGAAGCGAGCGGTCATGCTAGTTGCTAATAGTTCTTTTCCTCTGGTAAAAAATATTTGCGACTCTCAGAATTGTTTATTAGTGCTCATTTCCTGACTTTACAGACAAAAACTCTTTGTGATATTCACGTTGTTTTTAGAATCAAAGAGTGGGAATTTGATTCTAATCTGGGGTTGAGGAATTGGGTACGGAAAATTGAAATTCCCCTACCCAATTCCTCAACCCCACTACCCTTCACAGGCTGCACCTTTCTCAATTCGCTTGAAGAAGTTGTAAAAAATTAATATGCAATTAATTCTGCATGAATTAACATTAGCTAAAATCAATATTATGCAAACGTTGATCGAATTAATGGGTACCAACATGTTAGTTTTCACTTTCTTCGAATCAGCTACACTTCTGCTCAGAAGTGGCTGATTGCAGATATTGTTATGTCATTTGATTGGAGATCGACTTTTTATAAATTGAAAAAAGTCTTTTTAAATCTTATTGGAAAGTAGAGATTCAAATTGTTTTATTGTTAAGTTTTCACGGGAATAGATGGATGGTGGAACAGATGAAGATAGGCTGACACCTATTATGGTTTTGAACGAGACATACGTAGTTGTTTCATTGAAAATTTGTAACGATACCACCATTTCATTCGCTAGCAGTTTGTAAGTAGATGAAACCACTATAAATGGCAAGCGTTGGATACCCGATGTATAGAATCCGCGTCTCCGTTGAGACAGAAACAGAATGCAACTTCACCTAACGTATCCATTTTATTGGTTCAAGCTTGTTATCAAAGATAATCACTTTCTGTAACAAGGTAGATATCAATTAGAAGCTGTTGAACGAAGAAAAGGTCGTTAAAACCAGCTGAAATATTGTTTCAGTCAAAATCCAAACTAAGACGTGGAGAAAGACACAGAAACAGAGTGATGTCACTACATGGAAGTAACTACCTACATAGGTAATTTTGAAACTAAGTTAACATCCGTAATTTTAGACAACTATTCAACAAATAGACAAACAACCAAAAACTATTAAAGGGAAAAATCAGTCAATTTCAGACTCACAGGTCATCATCCTCCTCATTTTACATAATAAAATCATCGACAATACCTATCAAATTGCCTGGTAGAATGATATAAAAGCAAGTAGAACACAACATGAAAACCTAAAGCGATATTCGAACTTCTTGCTGTGCGAATCCTATTTCGTCATGCCAGAAAAACTTTATTCAGTTTGTACGAAGTGCAAAGTACTCGGAACTAATATTAAGTGGATTAGTTATGAATTTTAATAAGAAATCTCGATAATTGTTCGCAAGTTTCCAGTATCATTGAAGCTTTTTCATTAAACATTCAATAATTTTGCGAGTTTCCGTGTCACAAATCTGTTTCGAAAGTTTCTAACATTCGTGTTTAAAAAAAGTTTGGATAGTTGGTCAAGTAGTTAATAGATTTCTAGTTGGTCTAACTCAATTTCATTGGTAGTTACATTAAATATTCATGAACTCGAACGAGTGAAGTTTTATCAATCAATAAAATTCGTTGTCCCGAGATTGTGCTTTCAGTAGTCAATGAATATGAAATTAAAAAAAGAAAAACAAAAGTTTCTTCTGGGCGCAACGTACGGCTTGTGTCCTTCGTAATAAATAAATTCAAGATTCTGCATTGGTATTTTTCAACAAAGAGGGATCAATGAATCTGATCACCCGAATAATACAATTAATAATACATCTCGTTAAATCATACAGGTGAGCAAGATATTGGCTTGAAAGTGGAAGCTCACGGCAAGAATTTCTGTTCATCTTAGATCAATCGAAATGATTGGAAAAATGATTGACGCTGTTACTTATGGGGTGATTTCAAGAATGCTTACCCATTAGCATTCATTCCCGTTAATAACTCCCGTTAATTAATTCCCGTAAAGAACCATTAACCTTCGTGATAGCATGACATCAATGGATTCCATCAAGAAATAATAAGGACTAAAGAAATCCGGTGCAGGTGCACGTGGGTACCTAAATCTTATACGAGAGTAAGATATAAGAAAAAGCCTGCGACTTAATCTGGTATGTAGCCTCGCCTTTTCCTTGGAGTTGGGCGCGTTTTGCAAAATAATGACAGCTTGCAATCCTAGTGACGCTCGAAAATCCTCGTATCCGAACTCGGATACAAGGATTTTCGGGGGTTCTGCATCCGATTCTGAGGGCAAATGCCGCAAATCCCGACCCATTTCAATTCTTCAATGCTGCTGAAAACTTTAGAATCTAGTTAGGATGTTATCATAGAAGAAAGAAAAACGCAAAGTCCTTGTCATTTGGGTTTATTATCCTACCGCACACACCTACAGAAATGTTGGCTGCTCATTTATTGTTTCTTTCATGTGCAATAATTAAATAGTTATTTTTGACGGTTTCCACCAATTTTGGCCCCCAATAACACGAATTAGGCTGGTTTTTTTTTTTTTTTTTTTTTTACAGGTTAGCTTCGATCATTGATAGAGCCATTTGATTGTCTTGATTCACCAGCTAATACTACGTCTAGTGTTATTGTACAAATTACAAATTATACAAATTTTGTAACTTTCGTTACAACCTCAATTCTTCACTCACCGGTCAAAATCAACTTAATATTCGGTCTTTTCACCCTAAAAAACATGGAAGAAAACGATACCTCACAAGCTCATGTTCACTAAAAACCTCAAAAATCCCTCGAAAACCCCAATTTTTACACCCATTTCTCTCCCATAACACGCCTGGGTGTATTCCGATCGGGCTGCCGAGCTTCGGAGCACAACTAGGGCCCAAATTTGTTCTCAAATGGGGACCCAAACTGTGTGCGGAAGAGCGACGATTTTAGAAGAAAATTTAACGTAAATTTAAGGCTGAATCTTCGTTAGAACCTCAATTTTCCACTCTTTGGTCACAATCGACTTCACATTCGGACTTCTTGTCCCAAAAAACATGGAAAACGATACCTCAAAAGCTGTTATTATTAAAACACAAAAAATACCGATTTTTATACCCATTTTTCACTCATAACACCCCTGGGTACATTCCGATCGGGCTACAACGTTTCGGGACACAACTAGGGCCCAGATGGAGCATGTGTGCACAAGATTGAATTTTTTAGCCTGAAAATGAAGCCGGTATTTTAGCCCGAAAATACGGCGTACGGCGGACGGACATTGCTTTTTCTGAATCTACGCGCATTGAAACGTAAAAGCTGCAAAATCCTTGTCACATGGGTTTATTTTTCTATTGGACATAACCCTACAGAAATTTTGGCTGTTCGTTTATAGTTCCTTTCATGCGCAATAATTGAAATAGCTACTTTTGATGGTTTCCACAAATTTTGGCCCCCAAAAACTCGAATATCCTAGCTCCTATTTTTGACGAATTATCTTTTATAATTATTGATAGTGTCATTTAGTTGTCTTGATTCACCTGTTAATACTATGGTGTTATTATAAAAATTTATGGTGATTTCAGACAATTTATCAGGCTTTTGACACATAAAAACTGAATTTTGGGAGCTGAAACCTCGTTAGAAGCTCAATTTTTCATTCTTTGCTCAAAATCAACTTCATGTTTAGTTTCCTCGCCCTAAAAAACATGGAAAACGATACCTCACAAGCTCAAGTTAGTAAAACTACAAAAACCCCGATTTTAACACCCATAACACCTTGGGTATATTCCAATCGGTCTGCAAAGTTTGGGGACACAACTAGGGCCCAAATGGAGCACGTGTGCGAAAGAACGAATTTTTTAGACCAAGAATGAAGGTAGAAATGGATGATACGGACGGACATTGCATTTTTGGAATCTAGGCACCTTGAAACATAAATTTGAGGGGTGTTCCAAACATTTTTTGCTGAGCGAATACATAGGTGTATTAATCTAAGAACAATAAACCAAAAAAATTTTTGAGGGGGTGTTATAAAATTTTTTTGCTGAACGAATACATCATACATATTATTCACGGAATAATAAACAAAACACAGACAAAAATACATACCTAATATCAAGGAGGAATAGAAGTACCCCAAAATTAGTCGTACCTACGCCTTAACAACATCTTTAGCCCAGCCCATTACCCCCCCCCCCCCCCCCATTACATCTGCGTATCCCGCCTCCGCTGGAATCTTGATAGTTACAGGGGTTTACATACTGTACAGATTCAAGCTTCGGAGCTCTTCTATTTCAAAACTCTGCAAAGTCCTTGTCACATGGGTTTAGGTATTATTCCATTGGACATACCTACAGAATTAGGAACGCTCTTTTTTTTCAAATTATCTTTGATCCTTGGTAGTGCCATTTAATCGTCTTGATCCACGTGTTGAAACTTTTTCTAGTGTTATTATACAAATTGATGGTGATTTCAGGCGATTTCCCAGGTTTTTGACTTACGAAAAATCAAATTTGGGAGCTGAACATTTGGTAGAACCTCAATTTTCCACTCTTTGGTTAAAATCGACTTCATGTTCGGTCTTCTCGTCCCAAAAACATGGAAAACGATACCTCAAAAGCTCATGTTACCTACTAAAATGTTGCTAAAACGCAAAAAGTACCTATTTTGGTTCATTATTTTCAATAATGAACCATTGGAATCGAGCAAGAAAAAGAAAATGCTTACCCCCCTCAAAATTCGATGGTTTACGTTTCAAGGTAGGTATGTAGAATCCAAAACTGCAATGAAAATATTTCTGTCTGTCCGCCGTACGCCGTAAGGCCCACTTTTCTTAGTTACCATGAAACAAAATTGATGAAATTCGGGTTATAGGTTCCGTTCGGAGTCTAGTTGGTCCTCGATGCTCGACGTTACTGTCAGTCATCTCTAAGGGGTTAAAAATAGGGGTTGAAATTTTCAGAACGCCGTAGCTCGAAAACTTTCGATAGAAGGGTATGATTTTTTTGACGTTATTAAATTTTTCTTGAGCTAAACAATTTTTTGAGACCACCCGGAGCATCGTACGACCAGCCGTTCGTGTGCGCCAAAAAGCTTCGTCAACACGATCGTGAATCAAACGGTATAAATACGGCCCGGATATCATCACTAGGGAGCACCTGATTATAATCAAGGATGGCTGTATGAAGTCGAGTTGGTTGTTCTGCGATATTATTTCATTTGACAAGTGATGGACTATTGGATTTGGTTGGTAGGTACTTCTGAAACTTGAACAAACGTTGAAGTATTATTGATGGGTAAATTATTAAACAATGGCAAATTATTAGGCACCGGCAAATTATTACACAACGGTGAATTATTACACAACGGTAAATTTGACACCACGGTAAATTATTACACAACGGTAAATTATTACACAACGGTAAATTATTACACAACGGCTCATCTAGCCAGAAGGGGCTGGATTTTGTTGATAGGTACTTTTGCAACTTGAACAACCGTTGAAGTATTATTGATGGGTAAATGACAAATTATTACACAACGGCAAATTATTACACAACGTTAAATCATTACACAACGGTAAATTATTTCACCACGGCAAATTATTACACAACGGTAAATTATTACACAACGGCTCATCTACCCAGAAGGGGCTGGATTGTGTTGGTAGGTACTTTTGCAACTTGAACAACCGTTGAAGTATTATTGATGGGTAAATTATTACACAGTGGCAAATTATTACACAACGGCAAATTATTACACAACGGCAAATTATTACACAACGGTAAATTATTTCACCACGGTAAATTATTACACAACGGTAAATTATTACACAACAGTTCATTATTCTATCTCCGTAGAAGGGGAACCTATACAGGTAAATTATTACACAACGGTTTAGGTAGGTACCTAGTAACGAGTACGGGGTTAGGTCCTAACCTACGGAGGGTCCGCGATCTACATAATATTGTGTAGAATAGTACACATATGTTATATAGAAGGGTTATCTATACGGAGACCTGTGATCTGTAACAGAAGGGTATTCTGTACAAAATAATAAACCGTTGTGCAGGGATTTGCAGCGTTTTACACACATTTTCACTCATAACACCCCTGGGTATATTCCGATCGGGCTGCAAAGTTTCGGGACACAACTAGAACCCAAATGGAGCATGTGTGCGAAAGAACGACTTTTTTAGACCGAAAATGAAGCCGGTACACGTGATACGGCTTACGGCGGACGGACATTGCATTTTTGGAATCTACGCACCTTGAAACGGAAAAGAAAAAAGTTTGAGGGGGTGTTATAAAAATTTTTTGCTGAGCGAATACATAGATGTGTTATTCACAGAATAACAAACCAAAATTCGAATTACGTTCTTCCATCGACTGTCCATAGCAACCCAACTGTTGCTGTGGAAGGTTTCCATCAACCGCGCAAAATTTCAACATTTCGCTTGGAAACAGCATCGAGGCAGAGAGGGGATGGGCGAGAGAGACGTTCCGCCAAATACTGGATTAGCCATTCAGCAGGGACAACTGTTGCTACGTGGCAACAGTCGCTTCGCGAAAGCAGAGGGTGCTTCGTCCCGCTTGAATATTTCAACAGCTCAAAACCGGAGCGTTACTAAGTGCCAACAAGTGTTTCATATCCAGACCCCGGCTTATAGGACTTTTTCAACCCCTTTTCGCGGAGCCTTCACGAAGACCAATTCGCCTGCTATCTGAATAACGGAAAATTATCCGTTATTTCCTCCCTCTTACACCCTTTTACTGCTATTTCAGGGGCGTTTAAAGTTATATTTAGCTCCGTATTCAGGTTTTACTGTATCGATTCGAGCTCGGCATAAAAAGGAGAAAGGAGCGACCGATTCATGAAACTTTAAGCAAGTGTTTCGTTGCATTTGAAATCCCTTTACTTGTCTTGCTTCCATGGACGAGTTCAAAATGCTGCAAATTATTACACAGCGGTTTATTATTTACCTGTATAGATGCCCCCTTCAGCGTAGAACACCGTTTTCTGTGGTCAGTACCCTCGAGCTCCCCCCCAGGAAAGCCCTAAATCGAGTACTGTAGCCGGCACGGGAATTAAAGTTTCATACAAACGCGCGGGATTCAATAATTCAATCATTAATAATTATTTGTAGTTATTCATGAAAATTAGGTAAATTAGAAACCGTTGTGTAATGATTTACCTGTATAGATGCCCGTTCTGCGCAGATAGTATAATTAACCGTTGTGTAATAATTTACCGTTGATCGAATTTTTTAGACCTAAAATAAATTAGATACGGATGATACGGTGGAAGACGTACAGCGGATGGACAATGGAAATGCATTTTTGGAATCTACGCACCTTGAAACGTAGGTAAAACAAAAATTTTGAGGGGGTGTTATAAAAATTTTTTGCTGAGCGAATACATATGTGTGTTATTCACAGAATAATAAACCAAAATGCTATGCCCGTCCGCCGTACGCCGTATCATCGATATCTCCCTTATTGTTGGTATAAAAAAAATCATTCTTTCACGCACAGGCTCCATCTGGGTCCTAGTTATGCCGGTATAAATCGGTATAAATCCGGCCCACATATCATCACTAGGGAGCACCTGATTGTAATCACGGATGGCTGTATGAAGTCGAGTTGGTTGTTCTGTGATATTATTTCACTTGAAAAATGATGGCTCTTTTGGATTTTGTTGATAAGTACTTTTGAAACTTGAACAAACGCTGAAGTATTATTTGTGGGTAAATTAGTACACAATGGTAAATTATTGCACAACAGTTCATCATACCATCAACGTAAAAGGGGCTGGATTTTGTTGATAGGTACTTTCGCAACTTGGGCAAATTATTACACAACGGTTTATTATTTGCCTTATGCTTCATGAGTAACTAAAAATAATTAATGATTGAATTATTGAATCCCGCGCATTTGTAGAAAACTTTAATGGGGCCGGCTCCAGTACTCGATTTAGGGCTTTCCTGGGGGGAGCTCTAGGGTACTGACCACAGAAAACAGTGATCTACGCAGAAGGGGCATCTATACAGGTAGATAATAAACCTTTGTGTAATAATTGGCAGCTTTTTAGGTCCCAAGACACACTGAACAGTATGATCAATACTCGTACCTACTTTGGTCGCTTGGGCTATTAGGTGTCATTCTTAAATCCCAAGAACAAAAAAATACGAGTAGCTAAGAATAGAATACTGCTTGAGTGGATAAAGGCGTATCGACTTCCTTTTTTTAGGCACAGAGTTGTAGGTACTCGTATTCTATAGTGGCACCGAGAGGCTCATTGATATCAATTCAGACTGAATTAACAAACGAGCATCGAGCTCAAGTCAGCCACTGATTGTGACTTGTGTGAATGGGGAGTCGATATGTTGTGTATAAACCCATTGATTGTGTCTTAGGCGGTGGCGAAGGTCGGCCTCCACGATCGATGATTCACGATTCAGAAGGTTACAAACGCAATCGACATTATAATATATCCGATTATTATAACAGATTGCAGCGGTGAAACGGCTTTAAATAATCGCAGAATGACACTTGGGTATCCAGTTCTAACAGTGTAGGCTATGACAGAGAGGACGATATTAGAATAACGACCCCGTCATTATTGACCAAGATTTGATCGGTAGGTACTCAAACGACAACCAAAATTCAGATTCGGACAGTGAACAAAACAAGATTCGATATATCGTCTGGAATCATGCATAATATAATATTATGTAGGCACACTGGACTGAGGGATAGTTCGTATTAATAACTAAATAGAAAAAACAATTCCTTAGTTTACCTACTGATATCAAAATTAAGAATAACGTTTGAAAGCAATATACATACTTTTAAAAAAAGCAAAAAAAACTTAAATAGGTAGGTACCTAACTAACTACACAACCATCGCTACGTAAATTTTTCTATTGCAACCCTGCAAAATCATAACTGTATACAATCATTAGATTGTATGCAATAATATATTGGTTATGAGTTTGCGCAATAATATTATTGTGATGAGTAGTAGTATCTATGATTTTGCAGGGTTGTAAGAGAAAACGCTGCAAATCCCTGCACAAAGGTTTATTATTTTGTACAGAATACCCTTCTGTTACAGATCACAGCTCTCTGTATAGATAACCCGTCTCATATAATATAATATGTACTACTCTATACATACAATTATGTAGATCGCAGACCCTCCTTAGGTTAGTACCTAACCCCGTACTCGTTACTAGGTACCTACCTAAATCACAAGTTAAATGCTGCTAAAATAATTCTGCCGATGACAAACGGTAACTAAAATGGCAAAAAGAAACGCAAATAATGAAGTTCTGAAGGAAAATTGGTGATGTGGAGTGAAATAGATGCCCCTTCTGCGTAGATCACTGTTTTCTGTGGTCAGTACCTACGCTCGTGGTCAAGTATAATGAACCGTTCTGTAATAACTCGCCCATCAATAGTACTTCAACGGTTGTTCAAGTTGCAAAAGTACCGATCAACAAAATTCAGCCCCTTCTTGGTAGATGAACCGTTGTTTAATAATTTACCGTTGTGTAATAATTTGCCGTTGTGTAATAATTTACCATTGTGTAATAATTTACCCATAAATAATACTTCAACGTTTGTTCAAGTTTCAGAAGTACCTACCAAAAAAAATCCAATAGTCCATCACTTATCAAATGAAATAATATCGCAGAACAACCAACTCGACTTCATACAACCATCCTTGATTATAATCAGGTGCTCCCTAGTGATGATATCCGGGTCGTATTTATACCGTTTGATTCACGATCGTGTTGACGAAGCTTTTTGGCGCACACGAACGGCTGGTCGTACGATGCTCCGGGTGGTCCTGAAAATTTCAACCCCTATTTTTAACCCCTTAGCGATGACTGACAGTAACGCCGAGCTTCGAGGACCAACTAGACCCCGAACGGAAAATATAACCCGAATTTCATCAATTTTTTTTCATGGTACCTAAGAAAAGTGGCCCGTACGGCGGACAGACAGAATTTTTTTTATTGCATTTTCGGATTCTACATACCTTGAAACGTAAACCATCAAATTTTGAGGGGGGGTTAGAATTTTTTTTCATGCTCGATTCCAATGGTTCATTACTGAAAATAATAAACCAAAAGTTAAGTAGTGTAGGTGTTTATATCCATGTAGGTATGTTTTTTCTGCATTTTTCAACATGGATATGTTTTTGGGCTGGGGGACAATCAGAAATTTCGGTACTGCCAATTCGTAGGCCCAAAAACGTATCCATGATTCAATATTTTTCTGTGAAAGCGGAGAGAGTGTTTGAACTATGTATCGCTTTTAACCGTTATTCTTAATTTTAACGTTATTCTTAAGTTTTGGTTTATTATTCTGTGAATAATAAACCTGTGTATTCGCTCAGCAAAAATTTCATAACACCCCCTCAAAATTTTTTCTTTTACATTTCAATGTGCGAGAATCCAAAAATGCAATGTCCGTCCGCCGTATCATCCATATCTACTGTAATTTCGGTCAAAAGGCTTTTCGCAAACAGGCTCCATTTGGGCCCTCGTTGTGTCCCGAAACTTTACAGCCCGATCGGAATATACCTAAGGTGGTTATGGGGTGAAAAATGGGGATAAACATGGTTTTTTTTGGTGTTTTAGTAACATGAGCTTTTGACGTATCGTTTTCAATGTTTTTTAGGGCGAGGAGACCGAACATGAAGTCGATTTTGACCAAAGAGTGGAAAATTGAGGTTCTAACGAAGGTTCAACCTTAAATTTATGTTAGAATTTGGTCTAAAATCGTCGTTCTTCCGCACAATTTGCAGCGTTTTTATCATAGGAGTATATTATAAGTAGGTGCAAGCATTCCTACTGCAGTTACATTGCAGGACGAACACAAAATAATGGTAGTATCCCCTCCCCCCACCCCAAGCGATGTAAAACTAGAAAATCCTGACGTTCATTGGCGGAGGTTCTCAGTTTTAACTGGTGCGCACAATACACAATACCCGCAGTGAACTGGCATAGCAGTCGAGTTTGAAGAGGGACATCAGCGGTTTACGAGCAGAGTGAAAGGATGACGACGAAATCTCCACCGCTTCTCGGAAGGTCAGGTCAGGATCAACCACTCAGGCGACCAGTGAAATTAACAGGTGCAACGGGAAGGTAGGTACCTCATTCCAGTACAAAATTTTACTGTAGGTATCCAAGGCGTCTTAGCTGAAAAAGAATCACTGCAGTATCACAACTATCAACACTATAATAATAATAATAATAATAATAATAATAATAATAATAATAATAATAATAATAATAATAATAATAATAATAAAATGCCCTGCAGGTAGTGGCTGCTAGAATATACCTGCCGTATTCCCTGCGTGTCGTAAAAGGCGTACTAAAAGGGAACTGCTGCATCCAGAGTGCCCAGACCATCAGGGCGGTCTCTGGAATTAGCCCCTTCTGGTTCCTGGTGAAGGGTGAAAGGCAGCAAGGGGAAGCCAGGGGCCCTCAACGCAGCAGCCCTGCGACCTGGCTAGGGTGGCCATGGCTAACTCCCATGTTCAATGCCCTGCAGGTAGTGGCTGCTAGAATATACCTGCCGTATTCCCTGCGTGTCGTAAAAGGCGTACTAAAAGGGAACTGCTGCATCCAGAGTGCCCAGACCATCAGGGCGGTCTCTGGAATTAGCCCCTTCTGGTTCCTGGTGAAGGGTGAAAGGCAGCAAGGTGAAGCCAGGGGCCCTCAACGCAGCAGCCCTGCGACCTGGCTAGGGTGGCCATGGCTAACTCCCATGTTCACCCGAAACTACACTCTGTTCCCAACAGCAGAAGAGGAACCACCGATCGATCAACGGGGGCAGGGGGACGGCAGGCGTCCCCCTCAGAAAGACATACCGGCGCGGAAACGGCCGGAGGGTTTAGTGGTCGATCCGGCCCTTCTCATGATCGGGGCGCGGGCGCCTCTAGGAGCCTGCGCCCCCGTGCTGGTGGAGTTGGGGTGGCTTTACAGCCCCCTCCCCTTCCAGCCACTAGTCGGGGCACCCGGACTACATGGACCAGAGAAATGAATGAGTTCCTTGTCCGGGTGTACTTCGAGATCACTGATGGAGGAGCTGAGACTGGCGGACATCGACAAGAACTGCATGAAAGATTTGTCTGCCAGTACCCCCAGTACTCGCATCTCACCAGGCAAGTTGTGTCGGGGCAGCTGCATGCGGTGATGACAAAGCGGAGACTCAGTAGCCGAACAGTAGACAGGATTCGGCAGGAAGTGCTGGAGGCACCTGAGTCTCCGGACGAGGCAGAGCAGGCCACTGTGGCAGAGGGCGGTGATGAGGGCAGTGATGGGGGCGATCAGCCTGAGGGTCCGTCGGCAGAACCACCAGCCGACCTCACTCCTGTTGAGGGGGTGGGAGTGGATGAGGCCTACCACCCGGAATGGGAGCTTGCTTTTGGTCAGGCTCTTGCTGAGTTCCGGGGGATGGCTCTTGAGTTTCGCCCAGTCCTTCCTCGTTGGAGGACTAGTGGCGAGACAACCCGGATCCTTGGCTGTGTGGATGCCCTGATTGGGGAGCGGCTGTGTGATGGTGTGGGCCTGCGGGAAATCTCTGATCTCCTGTTCTGTGGGGCGGTCACTGTGGCCCGTCTCCACGGAGAGCAGGTTCCGCCTGTTGGCAGACTGCCCTGTCAGGGAGGGCGTGATTCCACAGAGCCGCCATGGCTTCGCAGGTTAGATGCAAAAATTAAGGGCCTGCGAGCTAATATTGCGCGGCTTAGCCAGCATGTTGCGGGTTGCCGAGGTCGGAGGCTAGACCGAAGGATCTTGGCAGTCACCCGTCGATATGCTGGGGTGGGTACAACCACGCCTGCGGAGCTCATAGATCACTTGAAGATCACATTAGCCGCCGTGCGGAAGCGTGCTCAGCGCTACCGTAAGAACTATCGGCGCTCCCGCGACAACCGGCTGTTTGCTCGTAGCGAAAAGGGTTTCTACCGTTCCCTTCATCAGGAGGATACGGTCGTCACCAATCCGCCCAGCCCTGGAGGGCTGAGGGACTACTGGGCTGGAATCTGGTCCGCCCCAGTGTCCTATAACGAGCAGGCAGCCTGGATTCGTGCGGAGAGTGATTCTATGAGGAACTGCCCATCCATGGTCCCCATCGAAATCACTGCTGAGGACGTGTCGCAGGCCATTGCCGATCTTGCCAGCTGGAGGGCACCCGGACCGAGTAAGCTGCAAAACTTCTGGCTCAAAAAGTTCAAGTCTGCCCATGCTGCTCTTGCGGGGGCTTTCTTGGAGGCCATAAGGCGACCATCTGAGTTCCCTGAGGAGTTCTGTATGGGCCTGACGCAGCTTATCTCGAAGGGGGGCCCTACCACAGACCCGGCCTGTTTTCGGCCGATCACCTGTCTGTCGGTGGAATACAAGCTCCTTACAGCTGTACTTTGCAGAAAGCTCAGCGACCACCTTGAGCTCCACGGCATCCTGGCCGATGAGCAGAAAGGATGTGTTCGGGGCTCTATGGGCTGTAAGGAGCAGCTTACCATTGACGGGGTGGTTATGGGTCTGGCGAGGCGAAGGCACTTGGACCTCTACACGTCCTACATCGACTATGCCAAGGCGTTCGACAGTGTGCCTCACTCATGGATCTTGAGGGTGCTGGAAATGTACAAGGTTGACAAGCATCTTGTCAGCCTGCTCCGTTGCCTCATGGGCGAGTGGCGTACTCGGCTCCAGCTTCGTACTTCTTCTGGGTTAATGGATGCGGGGGAGATAAGGGTGATGCGTGGCATATTTCAGGGGGACTCTTTGAGCGCCCTGCTGTTCTGTGTTGCGCTGAACCCCCTTTCCCGTAGCCTCCAGAGGAGTCAAGTGGGCTGGAAGCTGAAGTACTTCCAAGGTGGACGAGACCGTCTCACAATAGTTAGCCACTTGCTCTATATGGATGATCTGAAGCTGTTTGCCTCTACCAGGCGTCAGTTGGATTACCTTCTGCGTCTGACTGAGGAGTTTAGTACAGACATCCGTATGAGGTTTGGAGTCGATAAATGCAGGCTGAGCACCCTCAAGCATGGCCAGTTTGCGGAGGTTGAGCCATTTTTGCTTCGATCATCCGCCTCCTCAATCGATTCCCTGGAGGAGGGTCAGTGTTACAAGTACTTAGGGTACGCAGAGGCTGCCGGCCTTGACCATGGTTCCATCAAGCGGACTCTGACTGAGAGGTTTCGCTCGAGACTTCGGGCACTTCTCAAGTCAGGTCTCAACTCCCGCAACATGGTCAGGGCCATTCACATCTATGCAGCCTCCCTGCTGACATACTCGTTTGGGGTTGTGAGGTGGCGCGACTCGGAGCTTGCTTCCCTGGACCGCCTAGTCAGGACTCAATCGACTGCCTTCCGGGCTCATCACCCCAAGTCGGCAGTTGAGAGAGTCACGCTTCCACGCGGTGTTGGGGGTCGGGGATTCCCTGACATCTCCAACCTCTGCTATCGGCAGGCGGGCGGGCTTCGGGAGTACTTTCTTGGTCGCGTTACCGTCGGCCCCATTGCGAACGCAGTTTGTCAGGTGGACGAGGGCATTACCCCCCTCAGTCTGTGCGTGCCCAATGCTGACCCTCTTGGGAAAGTGGTTGAGGATGTGGCCAAAGGTGAGGCCTGGGGAGCGAAGGAGCTGCATGGGCGATTCCGCTCACAGCTCCTGTCCCCCACTGTCGACAGCTCTGCCTCTTGCAGATGGTTGGTGACTGGTTCCCTGTATGTCGAAACCGAAGGGTTCATGATCGCCATACAGGACCAGGTCGTGGCGACCCGCAACTACCGAAAGTATATCATCCGGCAAGCTGGAGTACAGGACGTGTGTCGCATTTGTCGAGCCACTGGTGAGACAATAGATCACGTCCTGGCGGGTTGCCCGGCCCTTGCTCCCACCAAGTACCTGTATAGGCACAACATGGTGGCGCGTATAGTCCATCAAGAGCTGGCCTTAAAGCACGCTCTCGTTCAGGACAGGACGCGCTACTTCCAGTATGAGCCAGTCAGGTACTTGGAGAATGAAAATTACAAGATGTATTGGGACAAGGAGCTACCGACCGATCTGCCAATCACCGCGCGCCGGCCTGATATTGTCCTTGTGAACAAGGCGGAGGGAACGACATACCTAATTGACATCTCTGTACCTCTCACATCAAACCTCGAAGCCAAGCACAGGGAGAAGGTAAATAAGTATTTATCCCTTGCTCACGAGATAAGGACGATGTGGGAGCAGGAGGTGGTACGGATCGTTCCCGTGGTCTTGTCTGCCACCGGGGTGATACCCAAGAAACTCCATGAAAGTTTGAGGATTCTTGGGTTGCCCGGTGGACTTTACGAGGACATGCAGAAGGCCGTGCTGATTGCCTCGTGTAGCCTGGTGAGGGAGTTTTTGGGGGAGGCTATTATGCCCGACCACTGAGCCCTCCACATGCACTTGCGGGTGGGAATAGGCTCTTGGGCCCCCCACTCGCGTCACCCCGTGGCACTTTTTACCCCCCACGGGTGATGACCACCAAATAATAATAAAAATAATAATACCCATTTACTGTGAAAAGGTCTAACGGCCCATCACCAGAATTACAACAATTAGCAATTACAAAAATTGTTATTCATAAAATAGTGTCAAAGGAAGAGTGTCGTATAAAAGTTAGTTGTGGCACACAAAAAAAACGCTGTAAAGTCACATGGGTTTATTATTCTACTGGACACACCTACAGAAATGTTGGCTGATCGTTTAACGTTTCTTTCATGTGCTATTTTGATGGTTTTCACAAACAAGAATTACGCTCCTTTTTTTTTTAAATTACCTTTGATCATTGATAGTGACATTTAATTGTCTTGATTCACCTGTTGACACTTTTTCTTGTATTATTATACAAGTTTATAGTGATTTCGGACAATTTCCCAGGTTTTTGACTCATAAAAAATGAATTTTGGGAGCTGAAACTTCGTTACAACCTCAATTCCTCACTCATTGGTCAAAATCTAATTCATATTCGGTCTTCCAAAAAAAAACTTGGAAACCGATACCTCAAAAGCTCGTGTTACTAAAAGCACAACAAAAAACGCTGCAAAGTCCTTGTCACATGGGTTTATTATTCTATTGGAGTTCTAGAGATTCTTGTTGGCAGTTAAATTTATTGTTTCTTTCATGTGGAATGATTGAATTAGCTATTCCTGATGATTTCCACCAATTTTGGCCCCCAAAACATGAAATAGGTACCTACACTTTTTTTTCCCCCCCAGATCATATTTGATCATTGGTAGTGCGATTTAATGGTCTTGATTCAGCTGTTTACACTTTTTCTAATGTTAGTATACACATTGATGGTGATTTCAGACAGTTTTCCAGGTTTTTGACTAAAAAAAACCAATTTTGGGAGCTGAGCCAATGGTAAAACCTCAATTTCCGCGTCTTTGGTCAAAATCGACTTCATATTCGGTCTTCTCGTCCCCAAAAACATGAAAAACGATACCTCAAAAGCTCATTCTACTAACATGTTGCTAAAACGCAAAAAGTACCTATTTTTACACACATTTTCACTCATAACACCCCTGGGTATATTCCGATCGGGCTGAAAAGTTTCGGGACACAACTAGGGCCCAAATGGAGCATGTGTGCGAAAGAACGAATTTTTTAGACCAAAAATGAAGCCTGTACACGTGATACGGCGGACGGCGTACGGCGGACGGACATTGCATTTTTTGAATCTACGCACCTTGAAACGGAAAAGAAAAAATTTTGAGGGGGTGTTATAAAAATTTTTTGCTGAGCGAATACATAGGTGTATTATTCACAGAATAATAAACCGAAACGCTGCAAAGTCCTCGTCACATGGGTTTATTATTCTATTGGACATACGTACAGAAATGCTGGCTGTTCATTTATTGTTTCTTTCATGCGTAATGATCGAAATAGCTATTTCTGATAGTTTTAATCAATTTTGGCCCCTAAAACACAAATTGGGTACGCTCCTTTTTTTTCAAATTATCTTTGATCATTGGTAGTGCCATTTAACCGTCTTAATCCACGTGTTGATACTACTTCCAGTGTTATTATACAAATTGATGGTGATTTCAGACGATTTCCCAGGTTTTTGACGCACAAAAAATCAATTTTGGGAGCTGAACATTTGGTAGAACCTATTTTTGTGCACATTTTCACTCATAACACCCCTGGGTATATTCCGATCGGACTGAAAAGTTTCGGGACACAACTAGGGCCCAAATGGAGCATGTGTACGAAAGAACGACTTTTTTAGACCAAAAATGAAGCCGGTACACGTGATACGGCGTACGGCGTACGGTGGACGGCGGACGGACATTGCATTTTTGGGATCTATGCACCTTGAAACATAAAATAAAAAATTTTGAGGGGGTGTTATAAAAATTTTTTGCTGAGCAATTACATAGGTGTATTATTCACAGAATAATAAACCAAAACGCTGCAAAGTCCTTGTCACATGGGTTCTACAGAAATGTTGGCTGTTTATTTATTGTTTCTATCATGTAAAATAATTGAAATCGCTATTCCTGATGGTTTCCACCAATTCTGGCCCCCAAAACACGAATTAGGTATGCTCCTTTTTTTTCAAATTATCTTTGATCATTGGTAGTGCCATTTAATCGTCTTGATCCTAGTGTTGACACTTTTTCAAGTGTTATTCTATAAATTGAAGATGACTTTAAACGATTTCCCAGGTTTTTGACTCATCAAAAATCAATTTTGGGAGCTGAATATTTCATGGTCATTTCTGACAGTTTTCCGAGGTTTTTGACTAATAAAAAATGAATTTTGGAAGACGAACCTTTGTTAGAACCTCAATTTTCCACTCTTTGGTCAAAATCGACTTCATATTCGGTCTTCTCGTCCCCAAAAACATGGAAAACGACACCTCAAAAACTCATTTTACTAACATGTTACTAAAACACAAACGCTGCTAAGTCCTTGTCACATGGGTTTATTATTCTATTGGAGTTCTAGAGATTCTTGTTGGCAGTTAAATTTATAGTTTCTTTCATGTGGAATGATTGAAATAGCTATTCCTGATGATTTCCACCAATTTTGGCCCCCAAAACATGAAATAGGTACCTACACTTTTTTTTCCCCCCCAGATCATATTTGATCATTGGTAGTGCGATTTAATGGTCTTGATTCAGCTGTTTACACTTTTTCTAATGTTAGTATACACATTGATGGTGATTTCAGACAGTTTTCCAGGTTTTTGACTTTAAAAAAACCAATTTTGGGAGCTGAACCAATGGTAAAACCTCAATTTCCGCGTCTTTGGTCAAAATCGACTTCATATTCGGTATTCTCGTCCCCAAAAACATGGAAAACGATACCTCAAAAGCTCATTTTACTAACATGTTGCTAAAACGCAAAAAGTACCTATTTTTACACACATTTTCACTCATAACACCCCTGGGTATATTCCGATCGGGCTGAAAAGTTTCGGGACACAACTAGGGCCCAAATGGAGCATGTGTGCGAAAGAACGACTTTTTTAGACCGAAAATGAAGCCTGTACACGTGATACGGCGTACGGCGGACGGCGGACGGACATTGCATTTTTGGAATCTACGCACCTTCAAACGGAAAAGAAAAAAGTTTGAGGGGGTGTTATAAAAATATTTTGCTGAGCGAATACATAGGTGTATTATTCACAGAATAATAAACCAAAAAGTACCAATTTTTATACACATTTTCACCCATAACACCCTTGGGTATATTCCGATCGGGCTGAAAAGTTTCGGGACACAACTAGGGCCCAAATGGAGCATGTGTGCGAAAGAACGATTTTTTTAGATCGAAAATGAAGCCTGTACACGTGATACGGCGTACGGCGGACGGCGGACGGCGTATGGCGGACGGCGTACGGCGGACGGACATTGCATTTTTGGAATCTACGCACCTTGAAACGGAAGAGAAAAAAGTTTGAGGGGGTGTTATAAAAATTTTTTGCTGAGCGAATCCATAGGTGTATTATTCACAGAATAATAAACCAAAAGTGACCCGTTCGCGCATGGTCCAGAATCTGATTTCAACCCCAACATCTTTAATTTCACAATCGATTCGATCCCATCGATTCAATTTGTCATCTCGTTACGAGATGCTTCTTCTTCTGTTTGTTTTTGTTGTCTCTGAATCACATTCGCTTTCTCTGCTGAGTCTGTCAGTTTTCAATTTATTTTGCGCCAAATTTTGCGCGTTTTGCGTTCGGACCGGTTCCAATGACTGATTTGTATTTGTGGTACCTATGTGCGTTTTTTCCTGTTTGCTGTTTGTGGTTTGTGGATTGATCAGCGTCAACACACAGATAACTACCTAGCTTCTAGTCAATAGCTTCTCCATTCAAGTAGGTACCAGCCGACGGGTCATCGTTTTGTTGTATTTTAGTTACATAACTATATTTCTGTAACATATGAATTCGGTGGCTAATTGGCAGTAGAAATCGTCGGCGTTTTCGTACGACGATGAGTGCTGATTAAAAGAGATAAGCTTTGCTGAATATCACTGCTATCAGTAAATATGGGAATGGTGTTGTTGTCTTGGGGTATTTTGTAGAAATATCTGTTGGTTTTGTGTTCTGGTCTGGTGCCACACCGTTTTCAGACCCCGCGCACCGCTACTGCCTACATACATATTTGTGGTATTCTGACTGAGGCTGTCCATCTAATAAAGTTTCCAAATCCCTCTAAATTTCATGAGTTTCATACTGGAAAAACGACCGACACCACGATCTACACCTACAATTGGTAGGAACAGACCTTTCTTTGCATTGAAGCAGAAAATGAAAGTCCTAACGTACATATATGCAAAAACGCTGCAAAGTCCTTGTCACATGGGTTTATTATTCTATTGGAGTTCTAGAGATTCTTGTTGGCAGTCAAATTTATTGTTTCTTTCATGTAGAATGATTGAATTAGCTATTCCTGATGATTTCCACCAATTTTGGCCCCCAAAACATGAAATAGGTACCTACACTTTTTTTTCCCCCCCAGATCATATTTGATCATTGGTAGTGCGATTTAATGGTCTTGATTCACCTGTTTACACTTTTGGTTTATTATTCTGTGAATAATACACCTATGTATTCGCTCAGCAAAAAATTTTTATAACACCCCCTCAAAATTTTTTCTTTTCCGTTTCAAGGTGCGTAGATTCCAAAAACGCTGCAAAGTCCTCGTCACATGGGTTTATTATTCTATTGGAGTTCTAGAGATTTTTGTTGGCTGTTAAATGTATTGTTTCTTTCATGTGGAATGATTGAATTAGCTATTCCTGATGATTTCCACCAATTTTGGCCCCAAAACATGAAATAGGTACGCTTTTTTTTCTTTTTTTTTTAAGATCATCTTTGATCATTGGTAGTGGCATTTAATGGTCTTGATTCACCTGTTTACACTTTTTCCAATGTTATTGTACACATTGATGGTGATTTCAGACAGTTTTCCAGGTTTTTGACTCATAAGAAACCAATTTTGGGAGCTGAACCTTTGGTAAAACCTCAATTTCCGCGTCTTTGGTCAAAATCGACTTCATATTCGGTCTTCTCGTCCCCAAAAACATGGAAAACGACACCTCAAAAGCTCATGTTACTAACATGTTGTTAAAACGCAAAAAGTACCTATTTTTATACACATTTTCACTCATAACACCCCTGGGTATATTCCGATCGGGCTGAAAAGTTTCGGGACACAACTAGAACCCAAATGGAGCATGTGTGCGAAAGAACGATTTTTGGTTTATTATTCTGTGAATAATACACCTATGTAATCGCTCAGCAAAAAATTTTTATAACACCCCCCCAAAATTTTTTCTTTTCCGTTTCAAGGTACGTAGATTCCAAAAATGCAATGTCCGTCCACCGTACGCCGTCCGCCGTACGCCGTCCGCCGTATCACGTGTACAGGCTTCATTTTCGGTCTAAAAAAATCGTTCATTCGCACACATGCTCCATTTGGGCCCTAGTTGTGTCCCGAAACTTTTCAGCCCGATCGGAATATACCCAGGGGTGTTATGAGTGAAAATGTGTATAAAAATAGGTACTTTTGCGTTTCAGCAACATGTTGGTAACATGAGCTTTTAAGGTATCGTTTTTCATGGTTTTGGGGACGAGAAGACCGAATATGAAGTCTATTTTGACCAAAGAATAGAAAATTGAGGTTCTACCAGATGTTCAGCTCCCGAAATTGATTTTTTATGAGTCAAAAACCTGGGAAATCGTTTGAAATCACCATCAATTTGTATAATAACACTGGAAAAAGTGTCAGCAGGTGGATCAAGACGATTAAATGGTACTATCAATGATCAGAGATAATTTATTTAAGAAAAAATCGGTTGTACGTGAAAATCATTAGAAATTTTTCATAACAGCGTCCCAGATTTCGTTACGAAATTTCGTTACCTTTTTTGGCTAGTTAGTCCATGGCTAAAACACATTCTGTGTTAAAAAAAAGGAGCGTACTTTATTCGAGTTTTGGGGGCCAAAATTGGTGGAAATCACCAGAGATAGCTATTTCAATTATTTTATATGAGAGAAACAATAAATAAACAGCCAGCATTTCTGTAGGTATGTCCAATAGAATAATAAACCCATGTGACAAGGACTTTGCAGCGTTTTTTAGACCGAAAATGAAGCCTGTACACGTGATACGGCGTACGGCGGACGGCGTACGGCGTACGGCGGACGGACATTGCATTTTGGTTTATTATTCTGTGAATAATACACCTATGTATTCGCTCAGCAAAAAATGTTTATAACACCCCCTCAAAATTTTTTCTTTTCCGTTTCAAGGTGCGTAGATTCCAAAAATGCAATGTCCGTCCGCCGTCCGCCGTACGCCGTATCACGTGTACAGGCTTCATTTTAGATCTAAAAAAGTCGTTCTTTCGCACACATGCTCCATTTGGGCCCTAGTTGTGTCCCAAAACTTTTTAGCCCGATCGGAATATACCCAGGGGTGTTATGAGTGAAAATGTGTGTAAAAATAGGTACTTCTTGCGTTTTAGCAACATGTTAGTAAAATGAGCTTTTGAGGTGTCGTTTTCCATGTTTTTGGGGACGAGAATACCAAATATGAAGTCGATTTTGACCAAAGACGCGGAAATTGAGGTTTTACCATTGGTTCAGCTCCCAAAATTGTTTTTTTTTAGTCAAAAACCTGGAAAACTGTCTGAAATCACCATCAATGTGTACAATAACATTGGAAAAAGTGTAAACAGGTGAATCAAGACCATTAAATGCCACTACCAATGATCAAAGATGATCTTAAAAAAAAAAAAAAAAACGTACCTATTTCATGTTTTGGGGGCCAAAATTGGTGGAAATCATCAGGAATAGCTATTTCAATCATTCCACATGAAAGAAACAATACATTTAACAGCGAACAAAAATCTCTAGAACTCCAATAGAATAATAAACCCATGTGACAAGGACTTTGCAGCGTTTTTCTAATGTTAGTATACACATTGATGGTGATTTCAGACAGTTTTCCAGGTTATGACTTTAAAAAACCAATTTTGGGAGCTGAACCAATGGTAAAACCTCAATTTTCTATTCTTTGGTCAAAATCGACTTCATATTCGGTCTTCTCGTCCCCAAAAACATGGAAAACGACACCTCAAAAGCTCATTTTACTAACATGTTGCTAAAACACAAAAAGTACCTATTTTTATACACATTTTCACTCATAACACCCCTGGGTATATTCCGATCGGGCTAAAAAGTTTCGGGACACAACTAGGGCCCAAATGGAGCATGTGTGCGAAAGAACGAATTTTTTAGACCGAAAATGAAGCCGGTACACGTGATACGGCTTACGGCGTACGGTGGACGGTGGACGGACATTGCATTTTTGGAATCTACGCACCTTGAAACGGAAAAGAAAAAATTTTGAGGGGGTGTTATAAAAATTTTTTGCTGAGCGAATACATAGGTGTATTATTCACAGAATAATAAACCAAAAGTTGAGCCTTTGTCGATGGGCCGCAAGGACCGCATGGACCATTTTGAATGACCGAATCGATTGTAATCGGATCTGTTGACGTTTCTTGAACCTCACTAACAGAGACTAACTAAATATAATATACCATTTGAGCTATTAGGTATATTTGAAAGAACGACAGTTTAAACACTATCAAATTAATAATCTCGTTACCTAGGTACCTAAATATAATTATCAGCTTATTATTACTTGTTCAAGGATCGTGGGCAATCAATATCACTATTGTGTCAGGGAGAGCCTGTTGAATAGGCAGTCCCGCATTGTTGTTCTGCTTTGCGGACTATCGACAAGCTCCATCTCTCACTCGAGTAGGTAGGCACTGTTTAGGATTACTTACCTTCATCATAATTATGACATTGTACTGTACGAGTAATATAATACCTAATCACACCAGCGGTTGTACGTAGTATGGATACCATTACGGCTATAATAGTACCGACCGTCACAGGACATAAACTTCCACGTAAACGACAGGAACGTAAATCGATAGACGACGTGGCAAGCAGCCCTACACACCGTTATACACCTACGATATAGGTAATTAATTAATTACTAATAATCAGATTCGTGATTGACCTTTCAAAGTATCTACCTGTATAATATTCAACGAGTTTTCACAGTAGATTCAATTTTCTCATTTTCATCATAGAGTTTGCATTACCTATAATTAATTTGTAGTTCAGAAGTCACTCCAATAATTGGTTTTAAACCTTTTTTCGAATACATTTTTGAAACTGAAGGTGTTATTCCCGAAATTCGCTGCTTATTTTCTATCAGTGGATTTTCCCTATAAGTAAAAGAAAATTCTCCCATACATACCAATCTGTATTCAGAAGTCGATTTGACTGCATTTATCTACCTTCAGTCGATGAGATAAAAGTCGATTTCAAGCAGGTACTGCTTTCAGCCAACTATCAGAGCTCTTGTGCCCCCTAAATCTAATAATCGTTGATCAGTACTAGTTCAAAGAATACCAAGTCTTGAATATAAAATTGCTGATGTACCTAAAGTACAAATTCGTATTTCAATTTTCGTGGTTATGTGTTCTGACTGTGTTCTCAGGGTTGATTCACGGAAGAAGGACGTAATAAATATGACCTCAATGAAAATTATACAGGTAATTTATTCGTCGTATAATTTCATAACATTGAAAACATTAAGACAACAACAAAATGCAAAAGCGAACAAAATTTATCCAAAACTGGGTTTTAAGGCGAAAATTTGATAGGTTCTTAACAGGAGTTGCACATATTTCAGACAATTTTCTCAACAATTACAAAACAGTTTATAGGACCTTTCAAGAATGAAATAACTCAGTTTGATTATATTACACATTGTAAGATTTCTTACTAATACGAAATGTTCCACTGTGGGTTTCTTGCAAACCCAGTGCTCATAGGTAGGTAGGTAGGTACTCAAGTACACTTTCATACATTATATCTAACGTGTTGTGTGTGTACCATTGTGATATTTATAGAACCAAATTTTGTTGTAAGGCTTTGAAAATAGAATTTACAATATTCCGAAACATCTCCATACAAAATTTTCGTGTTACCTACCCGACCAAAACTCGAGAAACCAGTAGGTACTTAGCTATAAGTAGAATGTTTCTTGCAGTTTCTTCTTATATTTTCCTTGATTCGCATTTGATAGCAGGCCACGTAAAATGCCATACAAAGATAATAATTAGGATTCAATAAATTATATAAATTTTTTAACAACAATAATAAAAGTAGGTACGTGAACAAGACGATAACTACGTATTAAATTTGTAACCTGGTGGGAAGAAATGTCCAAACTTTATCGATGTGAGCTTATCAGTACCGAAACTTAACTACGTGGTTTGTATAGATTTTATATAATTTCATACTTTGAAATGTAAACAATCGAGCTTCATTACAAAAATTACTGTACGGTACAACTTCGTGATCCAAGTTAGATTGTGAACAGCACGTTAATCACAGATAATCACCGGTTTTTAACGTGAATTTTGACATTAACCTTCAAAGTTTAACGTCAGACCTCCAAGTAGGTATTTACGAAAGTCGATTGAAAGACTGATGGTTTTGTTGTTCAGTCATATTCAGTCAGTAATTAACATAATTCCGTCGTTAATTACCATCCTCTTACATTCATAATTTACACATTTCATTTAAAAAGGCTGATAACAGCCCGATTTCTTTCTAAAAATACCTAACCACAATGGCAATTATATTTTCATGAACGACTATAATAATATTTACACGTCATTATAAGCAATATCGTTTTCGATAAAACACAGTCCTTTGAAAATTAAATCTTTGGAACAAAAGAGAACTAAATACTTCCACAGCAGTAGTAACAAATTAGAGTAGGTACAATCAAATACAAAATACAAAAGCGGGCAAAATAAATTAGTTCGATTGAAGAGTTGAAAATCTTGAGTAGTTCATTTTATTCGTAACCGTGATTCGGCCAAAAAGACGATTTTAGAAAGTTATACATAATGAGCCACTTCTAATAGAGCACAAATTCAAAATTATTGCACGAGAATTTGCTTGCAATGCTTGGAAATGTCTTCAAGTGCTATGTGTACGTATATGCAACGTAAACTAAAAATCAGTTGATTCTCAAACCATATAAATATTTGATGTAGGTCTGCATCCTACGTGCATCGCGTGAGAAAGGAGTTGGAGCTTGAAGAATAAATTAACGTCTAGATATCAGTGGATGTTTCACAAAGGGCATTACTTCATCATGATCATAGCAACGAGTTTTCGCACCGAAAAGTTATAGAAATCGACCCTGCAGTCGAGGTTTTTGCTACGTTTTTCGTCGTTGCGACTCTCACGACAATCGTTCAACGATTATTGTCCCGAAATTCATTTTTTGTGAGTCAAAAACCTGGGAAATTGTCTGAAATCACCATCAATTTGTATAATTACACTAGAAAAAGTGTCAACAGGTGCATCAAGTCAATTAAACGGCATTATCAAAAATGAAAGATAATTTGAAGAAAAAAAAACGAAATTCGTGTTTTTTTAGGGGCCAAAATTGGTGGAAACCATCAGAAATATCTATTTCAATTATTGCGCATGAAATAAACAAAAATGAACAGCCAACATTTCTTTGGGTATGTCCAATAGAATAATAAACCCATGTGACAAGGACTTCGCAGCGTTTTTGATTTTTCACTAGTCGCGTGTTCTCATTCGCAGTCACATCGTTCTACAGGAACGTTGTGTTTAAAATACCTAATGAGTTTAGATTGAGCAGACGTAAAAGATTATTGCTCAAATGCCTTTTGATTGAGGAGATGGAATTCGATGACACTTCTCCATACGTATGGGACAAAAAGAACCAAATAAAAAACCTGTTTAAAACTACACTCGTATTTTTTTAAATGCAGTAAAAAGGAGAAACCAATTTTTTTCTGGTTCACTAAAAAATACAAGTTGATAAGGAATTTAATAAAAACTTATGATATTAGTGACTATGAATAAAAGCGTGGAGCGTATCAAATTTTAAATTCATAGTTAATTAGCGCTCCACAATTTTATTCAGTCACTAAAATAACAATTTGACTCAACTTCATTTTCAACATTGTATTTTTTCCTGGTACCTGTATTTTTTGGAGAACCAGGAAAACTTTTTTCTCTCCTTTTAGTGCATTTGAATATATAAGCGTGTTTTAAAAAGTTTTATTTATTTATTTTAATTTTACTCTTTTTAGTTTTTAGAAAATCTTGAAAAAAATTTTATGTTACCCGGGAATACTGGAATTTTTTATGACTAAAAATAAAAGCGTGGGGCAGTAATTAATTAGTTAAGTCATGTATGTTTTTTTAATGATTGATCCAAGCAGTGTCATCGGACAGATGACTATGCAAAATTTCAGCAAAACTGGATTAAGGGGAAGTGGTTCAAAAATATATTACTAGTTCTGACGCAGATATACAGAAAAACAAACAGTGCAAGTGAATATAAGCGTGGTAGAAAACACCGTCTGTTTGAGCTCAGATAGGAAGAGGGAATCTATAGAAAATTGATCACTACCCATCTGCGTGAAGACTACCTACTAATATACAAAAAGTTCTCCGAATTTGACTTGAAAGTTTGACTTCGTGTTTGGATGATCCAGATAATCGTTAACGACTGACGATTATATTCACTCTTCTCTTGAACGACTATTCGAGACATACGATCGTCGTTAACGACTCAAGGGGCATTCACTCGGGGGAACACAGACCATAGGAAACAACGAAATAGTGCTAGAAAATTAACGTAGTACGATCATCGTTGAACGGTTATCGTGGGAGTCGCACCGAGGAAAACATACCTTTAAGATAAGGCTGGGAATCAAGAAGGCAGTGCGCGGCCATTTCTCGTCGGCCTGAATTTCTGTGGGCAAGAATGACGATCAGCCAACTGGATTTGGATAGTTTGCAAGGGAAACACTGCGAGCAGCCAGTTATGGATAATATGCTGCCAGAAAAGAGTACGAGAATCACCCAATGGCCCAAAGCCTGATGGACACTGCGAACAAACCTTTGGTTCGTTCCAACTGCCCCGAATTCATGAACTCGGGTTCGGATGAGTTCACCGACCGAGTTCGACTGGTTTCGACGGAGTTGAAGTGGGTCCTGAGTTCATGAAACCGACGGCTGGAACGCCCAAAAGTGAAGAGACACCAAAAGGGACATGCCAAAGAAGAGAAAACCGCCAAATACTGCACAAACGTCTGTCAGGCGATGTCGGAAAAAATGAAGCAGGTTATGATTTCAGGATGGTTACAACGAGGTTACCAGGAGGTGAACTCACTCCCGTTGGGTTCAGTTGAGTTCATGAACTCGCCAAACTCGAGTCCATGAGCTCATGGGCTTGGAACACAGTTCATCCAACTGAGTCCATGAACTCAAAACAGTTCGAACGCGTCATTTCGACCATCTGCCCTGCGCGCGGTTTCTGCACCGAACTTCTTCATGAACTTGGCGAGGCTGGAAAGAACCTCTTATGTTCAAGCAAAATAACTGGCATGGCAACTTTAAACTTTCAAGTAAGACTGATTTGAGTAAGACGGCGAAGACTGATACGAAAAACCTTTGGTGTGAAAACTTGGAAATTTTCAATAACATAGTTAAAAACGCATTGACTGGTTAATTGTAAGGAACAGAGGGCGATATTGTTATCAACGAATTGCTTCACCCGAACCACCAAGAATTTATACGTGAAAGGGATACTGATCATAATTTTTGTCGTAATAATACACATTCCTCGACATTTACTGAAAATCGGTCAAACAGAACGTGATGAGTTACATCAGCAGGTTCATGTTTGCGCATCAGCAGGCAAACCATATGAGGCCATCTAGGAACTAACCCGCACTGCCCCCTCAAAACTTCAAATCTTTTTAATATTGTTTGATGTTAGTATTGTCGATTGACAAGTCACGATGGTTACAAGGAATTGAGTGCACAGATGCCCAGTGACTGACCAAATTGGTTTTTCCTTGTCTGAAACGGAAAATGCGGGAAGGAATTTTGATTTTTGAGGACATTGCATTATTCAGTTTCTGCTTGAATAAAACGTTATCCATCCTTCTACAATCGCATCGGTAGAGAGGAAGCCGATACCCTACGTTTTGAAAATGCATTTAATAGATGGGATGAACAAATGTGGACTGCAGTTGTGGACTAGCTGAATACTATCAACAAATAATGTCTCGGAAAGCCGTTCGATGCGTGGAATAACTGCGCTAGATCAAATATTTTCCTGTGACTTTTTTTTTAGCATCTTGGCATTAATCAACTATTTGAAGCCAGCTCGTATGAAAGTACCTACTAAAGAGTTGGATGTGTTACTGATAAATGCACGTCTCTTCCTCTGTTACCTTGTTGCACAGTGACATTGAACGTGTTTGCTGCTCCATTGGTGGAGACGTAGCGGTCTCATCTGCCTGTGGTCGTGCTGCTCGCTGTTTCACTGGTGTCTGAAGCTATTCGGCCGTGATGCCGCCTCCGTACGACTCTGCCCCCAGGACCGACGCCAACGCCACCGACCGCCCCCGCCGCCTCTTCTTCTTCCTCTTCTTCGACTATAGAACTGTTTTGGATCCAAGCTCGGATCCTGTCTTTTTTATTGCGTCTGTCCACAGTGGTTTCGATGCCGTAGGCGGCCAGAGTGCTGAGGAGGTTGTTTTTGTCTTCGAGGCTGCTGTGGAAACTGTACATCGAGGGGCAGAGAGTCTCGTCTTCGCGTTCTTCCTCTGGAAAAATCGTATTAACGAAATAACCAACATTAAGCACACATCAGCTGTAAGAATTGCGGTGCAACCCCAATATAGGCACACAAACAAAGAAAATCGATAGGTTCGTTCCACAGCAGAAATGAGTTCTGTGATGTCGCCCTAAGCAGGCATAACGCGTTTCAGAGGTTTTGATTTCATGCAAAGTTTGGCTTGAACTGAACTGGAAAGGTAACAGCCCTCTGTCAAATGTAACCTCCCTAATTTTGATTTCTCTTTTGTCTTCCAACATCACAATTTAGCCTCCACTGGACAACCTCAACTCAACTGACGCCTTCAGTGCCTATCTTGTAGTTGTGTTAAGTTTCTACTTTCTCTTCTGTATCTTTCTGTTAACCACTGAGAAATTCCGAATCTACTTTGAATTACTTACCTACCTGTGTTATTAAAATACCCGAAATTTCGCTCATATGGTGGACTGGAAATGTTTTCATGTTTCTGTCGACATTTAATCAAACGTGCGTCAATCGATCTTCTCTGTTAAGTATGGATGTCGGAAATGGATGTTAGTTGGAGATTTCGGAAGTAGGAAAATTAAAAAAGAATCCCAACCATGACCAAGCACAGATAATGAGAAATAAAAAGAAAGCACTGTCTATCCGAATAGTTCTTGGCGTTCCAGCGATTCAGTTCATGCACTGATAATATTCTGAACTCGTCCCCACTTTTTCAGTTCATGCATTGAACTCGTACGTGAAATAACTGCAGCGCTGGAACGTTACTCGATGTTTCCAAGTTTACATCAACTAAAGCATTTTCGATTTCTTTCATGTTTTTACACTTTATTTTCGCAAAGAAAGCAATCACAACCCCAGCATATCCTTTGCTTCTGTATGCAAATATCAGCTTCATTAAGACTGTACCCAAATTACCACGAACAAATTAAAGGCCCTCCAAAGCTTGAATTTTTCACATCTAATGTTGATTCGAGTGGTCTAAGAGTCAAATTAATATGCCAGAAAATGGCGCTACGACTGCTAGGCTAAAATGGGCGATTTGTAATAAGACCATTTAATTAAAAATTTGGCCGAAGAATGGATCATTTTTGCGATTTAACATCCCACGGTCGATTCTGCTCAGTAATTTGGACGCCTAGCTTCAAATTCCTGTTTCTAAACCCTAAGATCCAAAGATACCAGAGCGCCTATATTGGTGAAAATAGCAGTAGTACATTCTGGACAAGACAGAAAATGTGAAACAGCCGATTTGGCTTAAATGACAGCGGAAGTGCAAAACTGAATTTTGAACCCAGGCCAATGATTGACAAGTTGGCAATTTGCCCATCTGAAGAGGCCAGAAAGAAAAGAGAGACTGAAAGCAAAGATCTGTATTTCATTAAAATCTAGTGCAACTAGGCAGCCAATCTGACGTGTCGACAGATGAAATCTCAAGTCTGAAATTTACCAATTGTTGGTTAATTATTTGTTTATTCGTTCTCCACATACTCTAGCTAACTATTTACAGAAGTATTTGCTCCACCTTCGAGTGTAAGATGAAGAGATATTGCCTAGTCTGAGGAAAAAGCCCAGTCATACGCCACCTCATGGTCACCTTTTGGTTAGATTCCCTCAACAACCTAAAATAATCAAAGATGGCGCACGAAGAGAACTAGAGAAATGAGAGGTGGGTATCAAGTTTTAAACGAAATCCGTGCTTTTAAGTATGAAATCGAAGTAATCCGTAGAACTATGGGAAAATGTTTGCAGGACTGACTTCACAGAAAAGGGGGACTAACGGGTAATATCCCTCTGTCTTATCAATACTCACTCAACAACTCCTGTAAACCCCATCAACTGTATCAGGAAGTAGAAACTTACCTCTGTCATTGGCCCCTCTGGCCAGCCACCGGTCCTCCATGTATTTGGGAAGTTCAGCGAGATTGACCGGGCGTTTGTCGGGTTTGGGCTCCAGGTATTTTCTAAACCACCTCTGAGCTTTGGAGGACAGGAGTTTGAACAGTTTGGGTCTCCTCACGGTTTGCAACATTCCAGAACTCCCGTGCCAGTACAGATACCTGAAACAGTCAACCGGGATATTGAATTTGGTGATTTGATTTGTTTGAAAATCACACGTGCAAGTCCGTGATAAGCAGGCACTGAATAGGTCCGAAACTGACCAGCTGTATAGACACCTCTGAATTTGAATCAAGCCTTTCTGCCCACTCCATCATAGGTAATAACCATTGACATTTAGTACAAAAAGCTGCCAGAATCAACCATTGTGGCACAGATATTATAGAGACTATTTATGGAGTCAAAATTCAGCTCAAAATTCACAGTCCGAACTTTTTTTTCAACTATTGATTTATTTGGCCAACTTCTCTATATTTATTTGTTTAAAAGGAATGAGTGGGGGGTATATCTTTATAACTAAATCTACGTACTTAGATCTGGATCAATATGCTGACCGGTCCCTAATCACCTTCAAGATCCGGGATTAGGGACGCCTCTGATGGTTCATTATCGACTTTACAGTCTACCCACCTTACTTGAACCTGGAATCTATCCACCTAATTTTATAATGCAGTCGGTACCTAGTCAAGTATATGCCAAACAGTTGACGTCTGTTGTAGTGACTATCAATCAATCACTCGTGACGCGTGCTTCCACATATTGTCTTCTATATTAATAATTAACAACAGTTGATCAACACAAGCAGGATCCCACCTGGAATAACGGGGGTCGTCCAACGCTGCCTTCTGCCACGGCAGACATCCCGTCAGGCAGACAAACATTACAATTCCAAACTGCCAGACATCGTGACACGTTTCACATCTGAAACAATGAGAAACTCCATTCAATTTGCCATATCCACTTGCACATATACCTACACATTTATGAAACAACATGATACAGCCACAGGCAGATGGTGGGGACAGACAAGGCACCACCTAACCAGCAATCTAAGCTAATTTTTGGATTTTTTCGGTTAAACGATTTTGGAATAATTGTTCAAAATATACATATTTAAAACAAAACAAAAAGGTTAGAAATGGCTTGATTATACTATCTTAGACCTCAACATTACATCAATAATTAGAAAATTAGGAGATGATGTCAAAAAAGTGAAATGAATCTAATGAATAGGAACAGTTGTAATGCAGCACCTAAAAGAGAAAAATGGAGACAGTGTTACTATGGCAATGATCGTAGGAACAGTGTCAATGGGACAATTATAATTAAGCAGTTATAAAGTAAGGAGAAAACTCCCTATTGGGTCAGCAGGATTTGCGATGGGATTGACTGTGAGCCTCTGCAAGATCTTGCCCATGAACGGCGGATAGAAAGTCTTTGGACAACAAGTTTCAAGTTTACGGCGGACAAAAAGTCTTTGGACAAAAAATCTCAGTTTTACGGTGGACAAAACTTCTTTGGACTGAAAATGGAGAAAAACATGGAAACGTAGGTACCTGAAAAGATCCTTCTGCAGCCGTACTGGTTGCTAGTCTGTGGTTGGCTCTTCTTCAGGTTCTTCTTCAATTCGGCGGTTGAGGCTAATATTTTTCCCAACCCCTCTAAGAAACTCTTCCAAATTTTTCCCGCCGCGGACTCTTTTTTTTCACACAGAGTTCTCAGGCGGGTTTGAAGCTTTACAAATTTTTCGCGATAAAAACAGCGATATAAACGTCCTCCGACGCGCTCTCCTCACTGGCCGAGTGATGTTAGTAAACACTGCAAATTGAAAAAAACCCAATACTTTTCGTCCAATACTTTTTGTCCTAAGACTATGTCTTTAGTCGTTTCGTCCAAAGACGTTTTGTCCGCGCACCCTTGCCCATCGCCTTCATTCTCCCACTCAGAAGGACGGTTGTATCGTTTGGCTTTGAAACGCTGAGTTCTGTTTTCAGTTACCACCCTCCAGGGCTCCACAGCCGAGCTGGCGCTGGTGAATGCCGCCTGTGACAATCCCCCAGACTTGGGCACTGCTCTTGCTCTACGTCGAGCCTCGGTGGTTTTTGCCAGTTGTAAGCAAAGCCCCCCACACCCGCGACCTGCTCACGCCTGGAAGCGTTGGTTTGGGGTTCTCGTCATCATTTATCGGTTCCGTCACCTCGAAGTACCTTCAGCGTTCCTCTCATTCCTACTACCTTCCAACTTTTCCCAAAGTAAAGCATTTTTTCCCCATAATCTTCTGTTTTTCTCACAAAAGTGATGCTTGTTCAAACACTTTCTCATTGCAATAAATAACCTACTGTCGTAAACTGCTGTGGTGGCCGGGTAGAAATATAATCAGGCCATTTCGGCTTGTGCTTTTCGTCCGACAACCCTGCCATCGTTGCGGGCGTGATCAGCGGTCCTCAAGCGAGAGGATCATAATTCGATCTGATTACTTCGCTCTTGGCTACTCATTGCTTCACCCCCTTGAGTGGAGAGGTTTCATTAATAGTTGTTACATTGAACACAGTAAATATGAGATGGGAGAGCAAGTGTGCGATGGCGTCTAGCAATGGAATAATGGTGCAGGCCATTTTAGAACGGAGCAGCTGAGAGCTGGAACCGGTGTTCCGTATTGAGTCAATAGTGGTCAATAGTTGGTTCTCATTTTCGCGTCCGATGTCACCAGCTTTTGAGAATGAACGTCATGTTTTCTCTTAGAACTCCCATTTTCAAGTTGGAAGGACCAAAAAGCAGGTACCTCAAACCATTTCTCTTTATTTCAGCAGATCCTGGCTTGATAAACACAAATGGCCCTATCAACAAATCACTTCCTACTTCAAGAAGGAAATCTTTACTTACAAGTAGGGATAGGATTTTTATGCATTCAAAAATGCAAAATATGTAACTGGAAAACGTATTTATTTTTTTTCAAATATGCACAAAGTATGTGAAATGTATAAAATATTTTCTAAAATATGCAAAAATTGGTCAAATGGGGATTTTGAAGTCAAAATAATTTGTGAAAATACGAAGGTAATACTAATATTAACTGATTTAATTATAGAAAATGAATTTTAAAAAACATCATCCGGAAAAAACTCAAGTGGTTACTTACCAATCAATTCGAGTATTCGTCTATTCGAGTAGGTATGAATTTCACCCTCACCAGAAAATAGGTGTCCAAGCCAAAATGAGTTTTCAACAATGAACAATTTAATCCAAAATACTGTTTACACAGCTTCCTACAACCATCCAAAAATGGCGATGTTCTTCAAAACGTTGGAAAACAGTTGAAATTCAAAAATAGGTTTCTCATTTGATGAGATATTTGAAAATACGTGTTTCAATCAACGAAATATTTGAAAACATGTATCAGTGGCGAAATATGTGCAAATATGTAAAATAAAAGTGAGTTAAAACGGTTCAAAAAGTGCCAGTATGAACACATCTTGTTGAAAAAATAAATAATTGTGTCTAAAAAAATTGTTTCCCCGCCGCCGTTAACAAAGTTAGGTATGTTTGCCTCTTGCCTACCCACCAGTGACTGACCGCAGCCGCTACCAAATTACACCGCAGAGCTAAAGCTGAAAGTTGACTAGTTTCGTTGCACTCACAAAAATACACTTTTATAGGAACCCGAATAAATACGCCGTCATTTATTTTCCACGAACCGAAAGAAAACAACAGAGACAAATTACGAGCAACAAATAAATTTCTCGTATTCCAAAGAAAGAAGTCGAGAACGACGACAAATCTTGTAGCTCGATAACTGGGAGGGCATTTCTACGAATCCGGGCTCCTCTGTTTGGTTTTTAGCTGTGTTTTTTAGCGAGCTCTGTTCATCTTCTGCTTTCTTTTCGCCCTTGGAGTCCAGCTTTTCAAAGGAAAAACGTCCCTGATCGTTGCGCCAACACATAACTTCTGTACAAACTTAGACCGTTAAAACTTTCTTCGGGTCAGTTTTGTTTTGGTTTACGGGCTGGTACCTACTGGGAACCGATTTTTCTAATGGGACAGCCGGTAGGAACCTAATAAAGCCACTGGAGGAGAGTTTTTGGGGCACTTAATTCGCTAAAGAGCTGAAAGTCGGCTAAAAGGGTCTTAGAATGAAAGAATATTTATAAAAACCTCTACCGTTTACGGGTTGTGTTCCGTCGGCTGATGAGAGAGCAACAAAGAATGAAGCAATTTAGGTGTTTAAAATTTCGAACGAGGTACTAATTAGTATAATTAATAGGAATAACTAACAAGTCGACGAAAATCCACGAAAGAACTCATATAACATAGGAAAGGCGGTAGGTATTTATTTTTCGTTTCACATTTGAAGCACCTACCTATGGTTTATTTTACGTCCAAGTATAATTATCTTGACTCACATAGACGATAGCAAGAGCAAAGGACAGGTATTTTCTGTCTATACTGGAGGAAGTAGAACCTTCTGACCGATCTGACCGATCAGTCAATACCTACCGTTATGAGAGATAGGTCCGGTGACCTCCGGTTTGATAACAACAATAATAATAATAATAATAACTTTATTACCAAAATAGGAACAATGTTCCCGCCTAGCTTTGGAAAGCTCAAAGTAACTTATATATGTATTTATTATAAAAGAACATAGAATTTAAATTAAAGGGAAAAGAAAACCGAAAAACAAAATAACAAATTTCAGTAGAAAATGAAAGAGGGGGTGGTAAAAGAAGAGATTGGAAAGGAAGGTGAAGAGGAAGAAAAGAATGGAAGAATGGAGAAGGAAGAGTAAATGAAGGTAGATAAATGGAGAGGAAGAAGGTGGTGAAAAGAAGCGAACTGAAGAAGGAGGTGAAGAAAAAGAAAATAGTAGGATGGAAGAGAAAAATGAGAGGATACAGCAAGTAGAAGAGAGGGAAGTGCTCATTTCCCGAAACGCGCCTTCAATGCAACAACAACACCACATCATGTGGAATGAAATTTGAGTTCTTGGTTGACTTAGTTGAACTGTGCAGTTTCGTTTGTATAAAAATTTCACAAATTGCTTAACAACATTATGACAGGACTGAGAGTTCATTCAGATTCAAACAACTACTTAATTTCATCATGTGATTTCAAACTGACTGATAGGTATGAGTTGGCGTAATAAATTATAATCAAACAAACATTCAAATCCATGTTAATATATCAAATAAATTAGGTATAATAATATTATTTTATGATAAAAAAATCAGTGTTACCAACTTGTAATGTTCATCTGTCGAGAGACAAAGGACTTCAGGAGGCGCGTAGGGTAGCCACTCGTTCCTCCGTAAAACGGGAGTTCCAGCCTGAAACACCAAATTTGTTTAATAATTATAATGTATACTTGGTTTCGCTGTACCTACAACAATAATTATAATATACAACTAATAATAATGCATTTACTAGTAATTCGAGACGAAGTGGTCTTATTTCTTCAATGCCAGTTGCGATATACTGCAGCGGATAGGGGAGTTGTGACTTCGACTTTATCCTTTCATAGTAATAATATGTACTGTAAATGACATTTCAGTGAAAAATAAATGAGATTTCTTGATTTAGAAGTAAAACTTGCTGAATGAATAATTTATTGCTGTTATTGTCGTTAACTGGAAAATTAATTTGGAATACAACACACGGGTATTTTGCCCCCAAATTCCACATGGCACACTTTTGGTTGGAACAGTGGTCAGTGGACACTTTACTAGTGACAGTTACGCACCTTACGCGTTTCGCCGAAGTCGCAAATTTTTATGCGGGAAAAGTCGGACTTGAAGACGAGGATGTTGTCCAACTTTATGTCCCGATGAACGAGGTCGTGATAGTGGATGTATTCTAGAGCAGCAGCTAGCTGAAAATAAATAATAGGTACCTCCCATCAAAACAACGGTTAACCTTTTTTTACGTATTATTATTAATATTATTGCAGAAGTCTTCTTGCTTGTAATACTCCGACCGTGGCTTTCAAAACAAATCTATTTGTATACGCCTACGTCATAAATCCCTCTGATTTATTGCATACAATACTGGAGGAGTGTTTACACTTTCACCTTCCACTGTCTAAACGTGGTTTGCAACTCCAAGAGCCCGTAGTCAAACTAGAATAATTCTAGTTCGACTAGATAATAAATATTGAAATAAACTTTTAAGAACTACTCACTAAAATAAAATACTAAAATTTAATAAGAAGACAAATCTAAAATAAAACACTAAATACCTCACTCCCACTCGTACACAAGCGTAATTTAAATAACTCACAGGCTTAGTACCAACAAATCTTCGGTTATTAGACGTGTACCAAACCTTTGAGGCACCTACGTGCGTCCTCCTTTGCTAAATAAATTATGTGTTTCTCTGCAAATTATCTAAGCCCAGAAAACTAAACAATCATTATCGGCACGTAATGTAACACGAATAACAAGACCACTACCAGACTACTCCCCAATACCACGCCCTTATAACGATTTTTAACAAGGCAATCCTCATGGCTAATCCCAAAGTTATTCTCAGCACTACGTGAGGTGGTTCAAACTAGTTCTGCTAGCACGAGATCATAATATGATAGTCATAATCTTATACAGTCGTACTTAAACGAGCTTAATACTCAAATATGTACATGAAATAACTGAAAGTGCTTGGCCTTTATCAACTTCTGGTTGACAGACTATAGTTTGTTAGGTTACAGTTGTGATAAGATAGCGTACGAAACATTATTTAAGAACAAAAGAAAACAGAGATAAATATGAAACAATAATTATAGTGTTAAATTGATAAGTATAGGTGGTACATACTTATATTAAAATGCCAAATGTAGTACATTTCTTATAATTCTATCCGTTGTATTTTACCTACGTATGTTTAAATAAATATTTTCCTCTGTAGCTATCCCTTCTGCGTAGACAAACAACAGTTAAACAATGATTTACCAGGGCAGGCAGGAATCTACACTCAGGAGTTTGTCTGCCAGTAACTGTTTGATCCACACAACAACAAAAAAGTTCCTAGCATGCAGCATGGTTATCAGAGCGCATTTTCAAAGAAATATTCGTGGTATTGTGTAAAAAGATGATATAGCGAGAAACTATACCACTTTTCGTAAAACTGTATAATTTTTTTGTGATTTAAGCCACTTTTACCGATTTTTGACTCTTATAAAGTCAAATTTGACTCACTCTTTTTTGAGAAAAATATTTTCATCATCGAAACAGTCCCTCGTCCCTCTCCCTATTGATTTTATCAATTAATACAAATTTTCGACCTTCAAACATCGAAGTTGACCCCTATTTTGTATGGAAAACAACTGAAATGGGATTTTTCTGTCTCTACTCACCCTTCCATACCACTTTCAGTGATTTTATATCACTGATACGATTTTGTATTGGGTTTTCTGGGTTTTAGAGTTTTTGCTTTGTTGAATTTGATAACACAGTAACGGGCTCAGTTGTGTATGGCACCAACGGTAAACGGTGTAACTATTTGATAGGAAGCTCCTAATTAGCGGTCCTGCTAGTATCTACGAAGAGCAGGGTTAGGTAGTGTCGTAAGCCACTAGGGTAGGTCAAGGTAGGGTAGGTTTGGGTAAAGCCACAGCAGGCGTTAGAGGAAGAGGCGTCCCGCGGTTATCACCACAGCAGACGCTAAAGTAAGAGGATGCTAACACCCAGCGGTTATCACCACAGCGAGTGTATCCCGCGGTTACCACCACAGCAGATGCGAAGGGAGGCGAAAGGGTAGGAGAGAGAGAAGTCGTAGGTTAGAGCGAGGTCAGTCGAATGAACAGCTGGGCGAGCCGGGCGGTTTATAAAGGTGCCTCCACCTCGTCCCTCGTCTGCCAATGGCCGTTGACAGCCGATGGAGGGACCCTTCTGGTCTTTTTCCCCAGTCGTCGAACAGCTCGTCTTTCTACTTGTTCATTGGTTAAATCTATAAGTTTACATGAGAGCGGTATTACAGCTGAGGGGTACCGCGACAGGTAGTTTTCAAGATAACGAATGAAAACCAGGTAGGGGAATAACGGGATAATCTCATAAATTCATTTAGCCTCGTTAGCCAACCTGGGAAATAAACTAGGTTTAGCGGCACCCGTCAGACTTCATCAACGTTCGCGGGGATCTTATGACGTTTTGGTGCGGTCGGTTGGACGGTCGCCAGGGATTCGGCCTGAGAGGTGTCCGAAGGTGATTTCGGGGTTCGCCCCATTATCTGGTCAGAGGATTCACACGAGGTCTGTTATGTTTGGTGAGACCTGAATATTAAAAGCTGTCGCGATGACCTACCGAAAAACGTTACAGAAGAGCTTTGCGGCTAATTTCTCTCTTATTCTACACTGTAATAATTCGTCGAGACCTCTATGGTAGTATGGTCCTGTGTAAGAATGACAAAGTACCCGGGATCAGCAGCGTATTATAGAATTATAGTGTTCCTTATCCAACCTGTGATAATGAAACTATTTTCTCTCTAGACACACAAACAAACAAACTTTGTATTATACTCGAAAACTAATGTGCTCACTATCAGAAAACTTTATTTATAGCTAACACTTCAATTCACACAAAAAATCTACAATACATATATTTCAACCGAAATCAATTGCAACACTAGGCAAAATCTTCCACTTGCAGTATCTTTTTGTAATAAGAAAATTACTCAATGAAGTATAAGCTGATATACTGACCAGTAACGTCAAATCTATTACTCTGCCAGTGTAGATCAACCCAAATCTCTATCTCTATATATTATTAAAAAAACCACAATCATGCAGCATGGCTATAAGAGCGAATTTTCGAAGTTTTCGGCATCTTCCTCCTCCGCTTAAAATTTTCTGAAAATTAATTTTCGGCCAATGTTTTCCCAACTTGATACCATACAAAATTAAAACAGGAGTAGTTTTACGCAAAGTAAAATTTGGGGTGGAAGGAGGGGGAGGGGGAAATCAAAAATGTTTTGAATACCAGAAGAGTAGGTATTGGATACGTAACAAATTTTTTGTTCCATTTTTTGCCGAGTAACACCTCGGTTTGTAGATTTTCCAACGCTGAACACGATGGTGAAGTCAGAATTGCGATATCCCATTCCGTTATCAGATTAGAGCAGACGAACCAGGAAGAACATCTCAAGAAATAACCACGTTCCTTCATCTTCAAAGTGCTCCAGTTTGAGAACGGAATGAGATATCGCAATTCTGATTTCACCATCGTGTTCAGCGTACAAAAACCTTTAAAATGAGGTGTCACTTGTCAGACTTTTTCATTTTGGGAATTTATGGGTAATTTTCCCCCCCTAAAACTTCCCAAAACTCCCCCTTAGAGTGACCCGATTCTGCCCATCTTCGAACTTAGCCTGTCGATTGCCAAGACAGATTTTTCGTGCAAATTTGAACTTTTTATCTCAATTATTTCGAGAGTTATCGTCTGGAATGACACATACATATATAAATATATATATAAATATATAAATATATAAATATATATATATATATATATATATATATACATATCATTTTTGGTGTCTTTCGGCAGGGAATTCAGGATGGTCTGAAACGGATTTTGGTATAAAAATCTTTCGGAAATTCGAGTTTTAAAAATTTTGGACCGAGAACAATAGCTTCCTTTTCTTCGAAAATTCGCTAAAAACGAATCTCTGTGAGTGAGTGAGTCTGTCTGTCTGTCCGTCTTCCCACGGCCTAACGGCTCGACGGATATCGACCAAATTTGGCACGAATATCCAGTAGGCTCCCAAGTTGTGCAACGTCGCATTTTTAATTCCCTGATCATAGCGGAACTATGGTCGACCATGGTCAACTCCTGAATGGCTTGACGGATATCGACCAAATTTGGCACGAATATCCAGTAGGCTCCCAAGTTGTGCAACGTCGCATTTTTAATTCCCTGACCATAGCGGAACTATGGTCGACCATGGTCAACTCCTGAATGGCTTGACGGATATCGACCAAATTTGGCACGAATATCCAGTAGGCTCCCAAGTTGTGCAACGTCGCATTTTTAATTCCCTGACCATAGCGGAACTATGGTCGACCATGGTCAACTTCGTTAATTGAAATGGTAACCCATATTTTTTATCGCGTATTCGTAATCTACGTGAAATTCTATCTACGATCGACCCTTCGGACTACCCCCGCGGTCGACCATAGCGCATCCATGGGTCCCTCCATGGTCGAATCCCGAATTGCTCAACGGATATCGACCAAATTTGGCATCAATATCCGGTAGCCTCCCAAGTTGAACGTAGGCGCATTTTTAATTCCCTAGCGGAAATACCATAGCGGAAATATGGTCGACCATGGTCAACTCCTGAATGGCTTGACGGATTGTGATAAAATTGGGCACAAATACCCAGTAGGCTATGGGATTTTTCCGTCGTTTGTTGGTTCCACGATACTGCGTACAGCGAATCTCGGATAGCGAGCGAAGCGAGCGGTCAGGCTAGTATACCTATAAAGGCTCGCAGTCACCACGAGAGAATGAGACGTAAATTTACTAATTCTACATGTAGAATTCGAACTTCAGATGTAAATAATTATTTACATAATGGTTCCTTTCTCATCATTTTCTCATCATACTTCCCAATTATCGCTAATATATCTGGATGAGAGATGGGGATAAACAAAGAAAAAATTTAACGAAACTAAGGCGATAATATTTACCTGCTTTGCTACTTTCTTGCTATGAAGTTCTCCGATACCCGTTTCGGAAACGTTGGAAGTTAAATCGCCTAAGGGAGCGTATTCCTGAAAGAAGGAAAACTGAAGAGTATTGAACATGGAACAATATCAAGTGAATATAATAAGGTTGCCACTACGTATTATACAGGCAGTAAGCAGCTAGTGTGTTGGTTATGTTAATAATTTAACACCAGCAACAGTGAACTTTGTCGAGCCACTAAGATGCAAGTTTCGAATCCGAATCAACGATGATATTGAAATCTTGGTATCATCAGTATGGATGGGTGCCAAAAACACAATAATGGTTGAACCTTGATAGTTAAAAGTACCTACCTATATTTGTTGCTATCTATTTTTACTATAAATGCATATTGCGTCTAATATTAATATATTATTTACGAGTAGAATGGACAATTTTGTCTATCATACGTACTACCTACTCAAGTTTCACGCCGCACCCACCTATGTGCCCCTAAATGAGGACTACAAATAACGTTAATAAAAATTTGTATTAAACTAATTTACAAGCAAAAATCTTATTTATTAATTTAATATCTATTGATTTTTCAGCTTTCAGCCCCAATTTTGGAATCCACGGAGGAATGGCCTTCACTGATTTACAGAACTGTGTGTATATAGTATATAGTGTATATATATATATATATATATATATTGTTGTGATGGTAATTGTTGAGGTTCGGTCTGAATGAAACGTTTCATTCAGACCGAACCTCAACAATTACCATCACAACAATATTTATATGAAATACGGTCGATAACGTCATTACACTTATATATATATATATATATATATATATATATATTATCTGAAATTACAAAATATAAAGTAATACGAAGAAAATAATTTTACCTATTAGAAACGTGAATGACTACCAACCAAATGATGAATTTAGGAAACGACCATGAGAAACCTTCAAATTTTGCTGATTTTTTGGCCTTGACTAACAATAAATTTCAAATTCCTCAACTTTTATGAAACATCGAGAGTTGGTTGAAAATCGAAACGACACACACGCAGGATTTGTCTCATTTGACCGAGAGTCATAATTACTCACCTGGGAAAACACATAAAACCCCGCCGTTTCGAAGGCGACGTCATACGTCGTGATGATGTTCTTGTGATGTGGCCCCAACTGGAGAGCGTAATGGAACTCTCTGAAGAAGTCTTTGATGGACACGTAAGGTTTTGGGAGGGCTTTGAGGACCATTTCGGTGTCCGTAACCTTGTGCTCCACGAGAAGGATCTTCCCGAACCATCCCTCCCCGACGATTTGCAGTATGTCGAACTCTTCTGCCAAATTTATCTAGAAAACGAACAACGAATTCGAGGCCGTAAACTAGCTATCATGAAAATAACAAAATAACAACAGAAAATAACATCTACTCAGCTATAATGAAAATAACAAAATAACAGAAACTAACAACTATGTAGCTATCATGAAAATAACAAAATAAAAACAGAAAATAACATCATACCACGTAGCCTTCAAAGCATTAATTTGTTTACCATGTTCAAGACGGGTAAATACGATTTGGCCATGATTAGCGAAATGTGTCAATGTATGGTAGGTAAATGAAATTATGCGAATTAATTTTTTATGACACATTTTTCACACATTTTTAGAACTCTTGTGCCAAATTTATCTAGAAAACGAAACGAATTAGGGGCCGTAAACTAGCTATCATAATATCTGCTAGTCTGTTAACTTCATATTTTTCACACATTTTTAGACCAGAGTGTTACCCACATAAATATATATGTACGACCTTGGACTTTTGGTTTCAGATTATTACTATGTGAAAAAATTCAAGAAACAGTTAATTCCATTGGAACATGAAGAGGATATGTGTAGCTACATACTGAGATATCGTACCGACAATAATAGGTAGGTATCTTGTGGGTGACGTAGTCAAAAATATACTCGCTAACACTCTAGACGGTAGATGATAATAAACACAAAATATTTGAAAATAAATAATTGGTTCCTTTATGGATGACATTGACGAATATCAGAAATTGTGGGGTATCAGACCATTCTAGAGTGATTTCTTTTTCTTTCCTGCTGATTGCACGAATTATTTGTGATCGGTTGATGAATTTTTGTGATCGGTTGACGTAGGGGTAATTTCCAACTAATATAGCGAATTTACAATTTTTTTCCAAAACTTTAAGTAAATCACAGCCTGAGAAAACTTGTAAACAGTTTTCAACACAGGGTCTGCAGGCCCTTAAACTTCAGTAAGTGGGTAGGAGGAAGGTAATACTTGTAAAAAATTCTGGTTTAACATCTTTAATTTATACTTTACGTCAATGCTTTAATTCTTATACTTGTAATTATCCATTATCCACTAAACAGGTTTAAATTACCCGATACTTGTCTTCTGAAAGCTTGATTGTTGGAAAGTTTTGAAAATGTTTGTTGAGTTTTTTAAATCATTTAAACGAGGAGGGGACAGTGGGAAGTCAAATAATTTGAGATCGACCCGGTAATTTGACGGAATAAAAATTATTTTGGTGCCAAACAGAAGAGTTCGGAGGTAAATAGGTAAATTATTTTAATTTGGATTTATACGGTTAAAACGGTGGAAAGCACTCAGCAATGCAGGTAGGTTGGTGAAGGCTGAAGAGTGGGGGAAATGTGGCTCCGATAATTGTGACTCATTACCTACTACCAGTGCCCCTTGTTTTTAGGCCCCAATTTATATCCCATAAGAAATGTGCATGAAATTTTTGTACAAAGTAAAAGTTCCAGTGTGGAGATTGCCACGCAATACTTCCATGTTCCGTGTAGTAAGACCTATGGATATAAGTTTGACTGGCCACCCATTTCGGTCTGACTAGGTGCTGCGCTCATGTTGGTGGAAAGGCCGAAAATATACTATACTGAGCATGGAACTATAGGTAACATACTTGCAAAGAAACCTCACTTTCTGACACAACACCAACTCCATTTAGCTAGTAGGTTTAATACCTAGGGTAATCTAGAAAATGTTGGACCCATTGGCATACTGTTAGCTGCAAATTAGCCAAATCGAATGCGATCGAGTTAAGAATCGATAGGCATGATCTAGACATCCTAACGGACGTTTTGGCACCAACCGCACCAATTTTGATCAATGTTCACGGCAGCTAACGTTGAACATCGAACAATTAGAAAACCCGTCATCCCTCCCTTATAGTTCCACCCAGAAAGCTCGTTCTCATCTAATTAAGAGTTCAACGAGCTGAACAGAACCAGAAAATATAAAAAAAGACCGTACTTTGGGGAAGTTATGACCATTTGAAACTTCAACATCCAGTACGGAGCGACATCAAGCGGGAAACCGTCTAGAAACTCGTTTTGAGCAATTCTGAACAACATTCCCCGGTTTTCTCGAACACCTATTTTCGACGGTATCACCACTAGGTACTTCGTTCCTATACACAACATGGAACATGGAAATAATAGAGGCGTTGAACGGTAAGTACATGGTAACATGGAAGGTAGGTACCGAAAAGAGGTCTGGCTCAACCCTTCAGCGACCTGTTTATCCCCTAACAACGTTATCCATCGAAGCCGGCTCCACACGTGCGGGATTTGCCAAATACCGAATGTTTGGCGAATTCAAAGCTACTCGGCTTGGTGTCTGCCAAATGGCGAGCACCTTGCGCCACACATGCGGGGTTCGCCGAGCATATGTTCGCCTCGGAACGAAGAACGTTCGGCGGAAATAATCTGGCGGGAATCATTTGGCAAGAGAATGGACGTGAATGAACTCCCGAGCTGCAACAGCATTTGGAGTTCTGAGTGCTGGGTATCTCCTGCTGAAGAAGAAGAAAAAAAACCAGTCATGCAGCATGACTTAATGAGCGAATTTTCAAAGAAATATTCGAATTAATGGCTATGGTTTTGAATAAAGGAAAACTTCTTCCTCCTACTGTTAGTACCTAAATTGAATAATTTGAAATAGATTTTTTCTTTCGTCTTCCTTCTAGTAATACGTGGGCCGGTACTTGTCTATCTATGAAGGTATCATAACAATTATATGTCAAATGGGAAATTCAAGGAGTTGTACTAATCGTTTGCCTCCCCCTTTTTTGCTTCGAACTCTCGTCTTCAATTAATACTTCTCACATTTTTCAATCTGACCACTCTAAGGGGGTGGGGGGGGGGGGTAAGAGTTTAAAGATTATCCTAGTTTTGGGTAATTTTTGCGCACTTTAAATGCTCTAATTTAAGAACGGATTTAGATATCTAAAATCCGATTTCACCATCGTGTTCAGCGTGCAAAAACCTTTAAAATGAGGGGTCACTTGTTAGAAAATAACATTTTGGGGATTTTTGGGTAATTTTTGCGCACTTTAAATGCTCTAATTTGAGAACGGATCAAGATATCTAAAATCCGATTCCACCATCGTGTTCAACGTGCAAAAACCTTTAAAATGAGGGGTCACTTGTTGGAAAATAACATTTTGGGGATTTTTGGGTAATTTTTGCGCACTTTAAATGCGCCAAAACCCTCCTTAGAGTAGGCCAATTTCGCCCATCTTCGAACTTAGCCTTTCGATTGCCAAGATAGATTTTTTGTGCAAATTTGAGCTGTTTATCTCAATTCTATCGAGAGTTATCGTCTGGAGTGACACATATATAAATATATATATACATATAAAAAACCAGTCATGCAGCATGACTTAATGAGCGAATTTTCAAAGAAATATTCGAATTAATGGCTATGGTTTTGAATAAAGGAAAACTTCTTCCTCCTACTGTTAGTACCTAAATTGAATAATTTGAAATAGATTTTTTCTTTCGTCTTCCTTCTAGTAATACGTGGGCCGGTACTTGTCTATCTATGAAGGTATCATAACAATTATATGTCAAATGGGAAATTCAAGGAGTTGTACTAATCGTTTGCCTCCCCCTTTTTTGCTTCGAACTCTCGTCTTCAATTAATACTTCTCACATTTTTCAATCTGACCACTCTAAGGGGGTGGGGGGGGGGGGGGGGGGTAAGAGTTTAAAGATTATCCTAGTTTTGGGTAATTTTTGCGCACTTTAAATGCTCTAATTTAAGAACGGATTTAGATATCTAAAATCCGATTTCACCATCGTGTTCAGCGTGCAAAAACCTTTAAAATGAGGGGTCACTTGTTAGAAAATAACATTTTGGGGATTTTTTGGGTAATTTTTGCGCACTTTAAATGCTCTAATTTGAGAACGGATCAAGATATCTAAAATCCGATTCCACCATCGTGTTCAGCGTGCAAAAACCTTTAAAATGAGGGGTCACTTGTTGGAAAATAACATTTTGGGGATTTTTGGGTAATTTTTGCGCACTTTAAATGCGCCAAAACCCTCCTTAGAGTAGGCCAATTTCGCCCATCTTCGAACTTAGCCTTTCGATTGCCAAGATAGATTTTTTGTGCAAATTTGAGCTGTTTATCTCAATTCTATCGAGAGTTATCGTCTGGAGTGACACATATATAAATAAATATATATATATATACATATAAAAAAGTGTTAAATTTCAGGAATCGTTTTAGAATGGTCTGAAACGGATTTCTATGAAGAAAATTTCCAAAAATTTATATTATTTAAATTTCGAAGCCATTGCAATAGCTTCATTTTCTTTGAAAATTCGCTAAAAGAAGAAGAGCACAAGGAGAAGATGGAGGGTGGTGCCACTATAATAGTACAACAAACATGTATTCATGATATTGTATTCATATTTACATACATATTTGTTGTATTTGTATTTCATCGAATGACTCATGAGGTGATGTTTCAAGAGTATGAAGGAGTCATCAGTGCTAATTTAAGAAATTGCTTCTCGACTCGGGGAGCTTTGAACCCGAATGTGCGGACGGGGCTGATGCTCGATGTTTGGCCAAATTCGTCTCCTTTGAAGCGGGCTACCTAACGACGCTGGTCGGAGCACCCGAGCATCGAACATTTGGGGTTTGTCGAATCGCGATCATCCATCCACACCACTCGCTGTTCGGCAAATCCCGCATTGTGGATCTGGCTTTGATACCAAACACCCCTCTGCGCCCGGTCAGTTGAAAATTCTTCCCATTCAAGCAAACGACCTCTGTTAAAATAATGCACTGGCACGAAAACGTCAACAAAATAATATGTAGGAATGTAAGTATATATCTGACAAAAAATCCGCGTAAAATCGCTTGGTATGTAATCGTGAAATACGCTATTCCTCGAACAGGCGAGACACAATGTTTCTCACTATTCCTTTTCAACCTCCGGTGGATTTTTCCAAACGGTCATCATTTCTCGCCTTCTGGCGCTCATCCCAGAGCTCGCGGAAGAGCCAGCTCTGGTGAAACGTGTAGACGGCAGACGCGTCACCTCGCGTCGCGGCCTTCCAATTGGGTTTGGTGAATCATTTCACCGAGTTTGGGTTCCTCCACATTTATGTGTGACGACATGGGAAAATAAATTACTGTACACAAATCAAATGCTGTTCACATTCACTCGTAAAATGAATTACATAAACGTGAAAAGTCCACCGGGTCCACTGAGGATTACCTTTTAGCGAATCTTCAAAGAAAATGATATAATAAGCTCTACGATAAGGCCTACCTACCTACCTGTTGCAATAGGGCCAACCGTTTTGGGACATACTCAATTCATCACGAGATTTTAATGATATTTATTATGTATATCCGTAGGTATATTCATTAGGTTGACAACCACTGCACAGGGCAGTTACCTAATGGTTGGGGTCATGCATTATTATATATATACAGTCACAAACATGCGGCGTAAAGGTTGCGAATCGAAGAAACTCCAAAGATAGGAACTAGATAGAAATTTACAAATTTAATCATTTTGAGGCAAATATCCAGGTATATTAGGTACCTACCTATATTGTAGTTAGGGTAAAACCCCCAGTTTTGGGCACCCCCCCCCCCCCCCCAGTTTTCGGCACCCACTGGCGGTTTTTCGTTTATAATAAGCTTCTGGGAAGATGTAGAACCTACAAAATACGCTCGTTGGACAGAAGTAACTCTCCTGCACATGCGCATATATAATTTTCCACCTTTTGCATACCGGAATGGATGAAAGACCCGTTTGGAAGTAAGTCCGCCACGAGCCATCGGCAGTGAAAGCGGTTCCTAACGATTTTGGTAAGCAATGACATTGCTGGTACACGTAATATCATAGGTTTTACTGATGTTTCTCATGCTTTTCACACCTCCGTTTGATAGTGCGAGTATTCCTGTGCTCATAAAGTGTAAAATAAGCCTGCAAAGTATAAAATAGTATTCATCTAAGGGGGTGCCGAATACTGGTCTCAGAAACATCGGTATTTCAGTTTTCGGCACCCCTGATGCCGAAAACTGGATCACCTCAAACTAATAATCGGCACCCCCCAATTCCAGTTTTTGGCATGGCGAATACTGGAGATCTGGGCATGCCAACAACTGGGCAGTGGCAACAATATAATCACCCTAATAGGTACACAATCAAATTTCAACTAGGTATCAGAACTTCTCGCTGTTTTTTTTCTTTCTTTAGAAATTCACTGTATGTCATAGAATACTCATGACCATAAATTTCATGACGTTTTAATGAAAAAATCTATTGCTGTGGTCATCAAATGGAAATAGTAATATTTCATTAGGACCGACAGTTGGACGGCTTTATGCAAATAGGTAGGCACGTACCTACCTCCTGAAAGAATTTTCAAAATCGAGTTAGTGGTATCGTTGGAACTGTCTCGTCGTGTAGAATCGATTTCCTTAGGTTTTATACCCATTCCAGTTTCGAATAAACTAAACCTATTCCGATATAAACTAAAAGACTTTCCCTTGGACAACCTGAAGTTCCCAATTTCCTACTAAGCTCCATATCACAAGAAAAGTTATGCAGTAACCAAATAAGCGACATCAGAAATGGCGATTAATATAAATTTGCAATTAATTTTTCTGTGACAGCTGCGGGCTCTGAAATTTACTGTCGCCTAATAATGTATTTCCGTACCTATCTCTTTTGTTGATGGTTTTTGGTGGTGTGATGATAATGAATGGCGCTTATTCGTATTGGTATCAGTTTTCAGCCAAATGCAGGTAGGTATGCAATAACCTAATAAGTGACAAATATTGGCGGTTGGCTGGATTTTGCATAACTGGCTTGTAGCATTTTTGGTTTTGCAAAAACCTAATGAGCGACAAAACGTTACTTAGGTACCTCTACTTTTCATAAAATTTAGCCAGAAACAATGCCCTCCAGACGAAACAAAATGTCAGAATCGCTCGATTAAAAAAAGAAAAGAAAAGTAGAACCAGCTATGCAAGTATTTATTTTATTTAAAAAAAAATAAAGTAGATTCCATCCTATGAATTTCGAGACCAAACGCACACTCCTACGATCAGCAGTTCTTTTTATGGTTTTTCAACTCCAGAGGTTCTTACGTCACAGTTGGCAGGGGGGTCCCGCCCAGGCGAGAGGGGTGCTATGACGTAGGAACCTCTAGAAAATGTGAAAAACCATAGAAAAATAACTACTTATCGTAGGAGCGTGCGGTTGGTCTCAAAATTCTCAGAGTGGAATCTACTTTCATTTTAAAAATAATATAGACAACTTTTGTGACCCTGGCCCACTGTCACTTAGGAGGTATTTGCTTAACGCCATCCAGTTCAGAGCTTCCGAACCATCGGTTCTATCAATCGATGACGTCCTCAGTGCTGCACTCGACGATCCCATGCTTATGAATAGAGATTATGGATCAGGGGAACAACCATACAACCATGAAGGCAGTACAACAGACTCCCTTCCTCAAGATGACATTAAAACCTTTCCAATCCTCAAGGGAGGTAGGTACTGCACTGGCCATCCACGCCGAAAAGAAAAGGAACCGGTTCGATGGAGAGAATGCCACACGTCATAACATGGAGCCTGTGGAGAAAACTACGAAGAAAAACAGGAAAAGAAGAAAATACGTAGAAGAGGCAGCGAAAGAAGAACGGGGAAAAAATCGAGAAAAAATGTCTGCGAAAGCGGAAAAGAAAAATGTAGGTACCAAAAACATCCAATGATCCGACACCTGGAACTTCCAGAGCCCCTTTGTTTCAAATGCGGGGAAAATCCTAAGAATAATGGCATTAATCGAAGTAAATCATGGCTCTAAGGTTCATCACAAAAAATGTTCTCATCCATCTGAAGAACTTGATGACGAAGACGTTTTTTCGTTGCCTCCATGCCTTACAAACTAGTCCATATCCTACATTTCTAGCTGCCCTTATTTTTTTGTTGCTTATTTAAAATTTAAAATCAGCAATGTATTCTTAGTCGAGTATTCCAAGTCTAAAGTAAGTTCCTTTCAGTGTTCAAGTTCCTGGTTCCTTATGCTCATTTTTTTATACCTTGTGTTTACTTTTAGAATAAGTAGTGTTCACTGACAGTTTTAGAAAAACTGGTTACTGCTAGAACACCACTTAGTCATCGGTCTTATTTCTGTTGCTTGAGTTTAGTGAGAAAGAAAGATCTGATCTTTCAAAGTTCCGGTGTCTATGAAAGTCTAAGGACCGTCATAATGTGTGCCATATACCGTATGATTTTGAAATTATTATACCTGTCAAAGTTGTATTACAATTTCGCGATAAATACGTACCGATCTATTAATTAATATTTGAGTAATTTCGTTTCTAGTTTGCTACAACACCTACCGACCTTCTCTTCATGGGGTGCCGATTATAGGTACTTGGGGGTGCCGAAAACTGGACATAGACTGCCCAAAACTGGTATTTAGGGGTGCCGAAAACTGGAAAAATCATGCCGAATACTGGAGCTAACAGCTTTTCCATATATTTTCTTTTATTTAAAAATAAATAATCGAAATTGCCGGTTTAAGCTCATTTATTACGGAAGTTGAGACATTAACAAATATAAAAGCAGTGGAGTTTTTGCCCAACAGCTTAGTTTGAGGTATGATAAAATCCGTTAAAAACTTCCTTAAGGGTGCCGAAAACTGGGGGTTTTACCCTATGTATCAAAAATATCCCTGCAAAATAAACATAAATAGGTTTTGCTTCATTGTATTACACTGAAATGTACCTTCCTTCTGAACCAAAAAACGCTGCAAAGTCCTTGTCACATGGGTTTATTATTCTACTGGACATAGCTACAGAAATGCTGGCTGTTCATTTATTGTTGCTTTCATGTAAAATAATTTAAATAGCTATTTCCGGTGGTTTCCCCAATTTTGGCCCCCAAAACTTGAATTCTTTTTTTTTTCTTTGATCATTGGTAGTGCCATTTAATCGTCTTGATCCACGTGTTGAAACTGTTCCTAGTGTTATTCTACAAATTGATGGTGATTTCAGACGATTTCGCAGGTTTTTGACTCATAAAAAAATCAATTTTGGGAGCTGAACATCTGGTACAACCTCAATTTTCAACTCCTTGGTCAAAATCGACTTCACATTCGGTCTTCTCGTCCCCCAAACCATGGAAAACGATACCTCAAAAGCTCATTTTACTAATATGTTACTAAAACACAAAAATTACCTATTTTTATACACATTTTCACTCATAACACCCCTGGGTATATTCCGATCGGGCTGAAAAGTTTCGGGACACAACTACTGCCCAAATGGAGCATGTGTGCGAAAGAACGAACTTTTTAGCCCGAAAATGAGGCCGGTACACGTGATACGGCGGACGGCGTACGGCGGACGGCGTACGGCGGACGGACATTGCATTTTTTGAATCTACGCACCTTGAAACGGAAAAGAAAAAATTTTGAGGGGGTGTTATAAAATTTTTTTGCTGATCGAATACAAAGGTGAATTATTCACAGAATAATAAACCAAAAGAAAGTAAGTATACACGTTACACATGAAGGTAGGTGACAAAATACTATATTTCTGTACTTTCTCCCACGCCAAGGACATGTAGACGTGCACTTACGAAAATGCAGTAGGTAATTCATTTCTAAGATATCAGCAAATTTCAGTATCACTAACTTTTCATTAAAATCGGCTTATACAAACAGGTACCTACCCCACTCGGCATCAATCATTCCACACCGCCCACCATTGGCTTTGCAAGACATTCTCCTCCGCATTTCTTTCAAATCGCACTGACTAGGTATTTTATTACCTACATTAAATGTAAAGTTATAAATTAAATTTTCACGAATTACTACATTTCATTTCCCCTCACGGCTCAATTTACGGTCAACATAATCTCATGTAATGCTCCATTCTTCCGTAAAATTAACAAAAAATGGAAAGGTGGTAAATATTAAACGATAAACCATTATTTTATGATGAGATCATTTACGACGTCTACATAATTATAGTATTACGGTACCTATTAACTTTTCAAAGAAACCACCTTCATAACAGCCATATTTTTATTTATTGTTCTTGGTGACGTAGGTATCGGTCCACCGTGTGGAACCTAATACTAGAATAAGTATCAAATTACACTGTTTATCAAATTAAACTATAGGTATCAAACTATTTCTAGTAGGTATGTAAAACTTAAATAATGGACTTTACAACTTAATCGAATTTTTTCATTGAATTTTATATTTTTTATAAGGTTAAATATACATCTGTGGCAATTCGCACATGCTAATAGGCCGACATGATACCTATTCTCACTGCCTGTACGATATGATTAGGGTCCACATGGTGAACGAAAGTCACCAACAATAATACGAGTAAATATTGGCTGCTTTGAAATCGCAACCTAACAGGTAAGTAGTATGTGTGAATTCATCCAATCAGCCTATGTATGATTTCTGATTTATTTATTTCCATAAAAAACCTCCTCCTTTTATTTAAAATGAAATAAAACAGAATAATTACAAAAATTCAGAATAAACAACATAATAATATAGGAACACTTCTTTTCTCTATAAACATAAAAATAGTAGTTAGAATTTTGGTTTATTATTTTCAATAATGAACCATTGGAATCGAGCTAAACTATTTTTTGAGACCACCCGGAGCATTGTACGACCAGCGTTTGTGTGCACCAAAAAGCTTGGTCAACACGATCGTGAATCACACGGTATAAATCCGGCCCGGATATCATCACTAAGGAGCACCTGATTATAATCAAGGATGGCTCTATGAGGTCGAGTTGGTTGTTCTGCGATATTATTTCATTTGATAAGTGATGGACTATTGGATTTTGTTGGTAGGTACTTGTGAAACTTGAACAAACGTTGAAGTATTACTGATGGGTAAATTATTACACAATGGTAAATTATTACACAACGGTAAATTATTGCGCAACGGTAAATTATTACACAGCGGTTCTTCTACCTAGAAGGTGCTGGATTTTGTTGATCGGTACTTCTGCAACTTGAATAACCGTTGAAGTATTATTGATGGGCAAGTTATTACACAACGGTTCATTATACTTGACCACGAGAGTAGGTATTGACCACAGAAAACAGTGTTCTACGCAGAAGGCGTCTATTTCATTCCACATCAATTTTCGTTCAGAACTTCATTATTTGCGTTTCTTCTTGCCATTTTAGTTACTTTTTGTCATCGACAGAATTATTTTAGCAACACTTAACTCGTGTCATCACTAGGGACGAGCTAACAATCGGGAATTGGCCCGAGATAAAATCATTGCTAGGGATCACCTGATTATAATCATAGAGTATGAAGTCGAGTTGGTTGTTCCGTGATATTATTTCATTTGGAAAATGATGGCTGTTTTGGAGTTTGTTGATAGGTACTTTTGAAACTTTTTTCACTCCACATCAACAATCTCCCTTCAGAACTTCATTATTTGCGTTTCTTTTTGCCATTTTAGGTAGGTACTTTTTGTCATCGACAGAATTATTTTAGTAACATTTAACTCGTGATTTAGGTAGGTACCTAGTTAACGAGTGCGGGGTTAGGTGCTAACCTACGGAGGATCTGCGATTTACATAATATCTATAGACTAGTACATATTATATAGACGGGTTATCTGTATAGAGAGCTGTGATCTGTAACAGAAGGGTATTCTATACAAAATAATGAACCGTTGTGCAGGGATTTGCATCGTTTTTTTTAAATGACTTAATTCTCCGTATGGGCACCAGCCCGTATCATGTGACAGCTACGCCAGTATTATATAATTATTTTAGTGATTGCTTCGAGGTTTGGATAAAAGTCGTATTCGTTCTCATCGTCAGTTGTATCGTAGAAAAGGCGTACATGTTTGGAATGTACTTTTGGGATGATGACAGTAAGAAACGTGGGTAATAAGTTGGTAGGTTGTCAAGGCCCCAGTTCGGCGGAGGATCGAAATGCTACGTCGGTAGCACGCCGGGTTTCGCACTGGCGGGAGAACCACCGGATCCGCGCTCGTGTCATGACGAGCCTCTGGACTCCGGAGACCGCAGCTCCTGTCGACTGATGTCCTCCTGGTGCAGGAGAATCGCGAACAGGTTTCAAAACAGAACCCCAGCCACGCATTCCCACCACAGCCCGCGGCTCTCCCTTCCAAGTGCACCGCGCACGGTCCGCATGTCTCTCATAGCTGCATTACCCCGCAGAGCTCAAACGGCTTCGGTGCTCTGCGAGGGTCGCCTGGCTCTTGACACATGTACGAGTACTTCACTACTAATCTTGTTCCACAGAAATTCATTTACATTGTAGTCGACAGGCTACGATAAGCGAGGTTATAAGTATAAAGGTGTCAGAAATTAGCGTTACAATTTATTCTAGGTTCTACTGAACATAAATAGGAGGTGTAAAAAGTATAAATATGTCCCAAAAATGCGTTACGAAATTTTACGATAAGCGAGGTTAAAAGTATAAAGGTGACACAAAAGAAGCCTTACGAATTTATTCTAGGTTCTACCTACTGTACATAAATATGAGGTGTAAAAAGTATAAATATGTCCCAAAAATGCCATCTTCGACAGACTACGGTAAGCGAGGTTAAAAGTATAAAGGTGTCACAAAAGTAGCCTTACGAATTTATTCTAGGTTCTACTGTACATAAATATGAGGCGTAAAAAGTATAAATATGTCCCATAAATGCGTTACAAAATTTTACGATAAGCGAGGTTAAGAAGTATAAAGGTGTCACAAAAGTAGCCTTACGAATTTATTCTAGGTTCTACTGTACATAAATATGAGGTGTAAAAAGTATAAATATGTCCCAAAAATGCGTTACGAAATTTTAAGGTAAGCGAGATTAAAAGTATAAAGGTGTCACAAAAGTTGCGTTACGAATTTATTCTAGGTTCTACTGTACCTACATAAATATGAGGTGTAAAAAGTATAAATATGTCCCAAAAATGTCGTCGTCGACAGGCTACGATAAGCGAGTTTAGAAGTATAAAGGTGTCACAAAAGTTGCGTTACGAATTTATTGTAGGTCCTACTGTACATAAATATGAGGTGTAAAAAGTATAAATATGTCCCAAAAATGCGTTACAAAATTTTAAGGTAAGCGAGATTAAAAGTATAAAGATGTCACAAAAGTTGCGTTACGAATTTATTCTAGGTTCTACTGTACATAAATATGAGGTGTAAAAAGTATAAATATGTCCCAAAAATGCGTTACGAAATTTTAAGGTAAGCGAGTTTAGAAGTATAAAGGTGTCACAAAAGTTGCGTTACGAATTTATTCTAGGTTCTACTGTACATAAATATGAGGTGTAAAAAGTATAAATATGTCCCAAAAATGCGTTACAAAATTTTAAGGTAAGCGAGATTAAAAGTATAAAGATGTCACAAAAGTTGCGTTACGAATTTATTCTAGGTTCTACTGTACATAAATATGAGGTGTAAAAAGTATAAATATGTCCCAAAAATGCGTTACGAAATTTTAAGGTAAGCGAGATTAAAAGTATAAAGGTGTCACAAAAGTTGCGTTACGAATTTATTCTAGGTCCTACTGTACATAAATATGAGGTGTAAAAAGTATAAATATGTCCCAAAAATGTCGTCGTCGACAGGCTACGATAAGCGAGTTTAGAAGTATAAAGGTGTCACAAAAGTTGCGTTACGAATTTATTGTAGGTCCTACTGTACATAAATATGAGGTGTAAAAAGTATAAATATGTCCCAAAAATGTCGTCGTCGACAGACTACGATGAGCGAGTTTAGAAGTATAAAGGTGTCACAAAATTAGCGTTACGAATTTATTCTAGGTTCTACTGTACATAAATCCAACACCGGCGCTTGCAGCGACGATGACGAGGATATCAGCTTCGTATAACGAACAAACCAACGACGAATAATGCTTCCTGATTGATTTCTTTATGTTTCTTTATTTTCATCTTAAAAGTACAATTTGTACTTTGTAATGTTGAAGTTTCAATTTGTCTGTCGATTTTCCATGTCTCTCGCGCAGAGTGCGAGGTCTTTGGATTTTTTTTTGTTGAAAAATTAATCATTTTGTTCATTTGGATTTCTCAGATCCACAGCGACCTTCCACGCGACTTTTAGGGGTCGAAACTAAGCGAAATCGGTTATTCAAAGTGAAATGACCCACGTGTTTTTTATATATAATACGTCGTCCATTTTAAACTTGCTGAACACGCATGAGTGCATTTTAAACTGACTTTTCTTTCAATTGGATGTTTGAACATTTTGTTGGTAAATATTTGTGCGTGCAAACTCTTTTGCCCCATATCTAAGATTGGCGCGTTACACTTGTGCACCTGAGCAAACACCGCTCAACCTGATTTCAACCGCTCTACCTATTTCAACGGGCCTGAGGGCCCAGTTGTGAATATCTCATCCCACGTCCTGGCTCGAGGTGTCAATGTCAACAACCGATTTGGCTCAGTTACAAACAGGCCGACGGCATCTAGAACACACGCAGCTCTGTCGTCATTTTCCGATTCTTACTTCCCTACATTAGCTTTGACAATATATTAGGCCTAATTATGAATCATGATGGGAGAATTCATTTGAACCTATCATAAAAACCCCTTCCTCATCTCATCTGACCGACAAGTACTCAGGTTCTGAGCTTCGACTACATGATAAACAGCAGGCGTTAGTTGAAAGAGGAGACTAGCACCCCGCGGTTATCACCACAGCAGGTGCTTGAGGCACGGGCACCCCACGGTTATCACCACAGCAGGCACCGGGAAGAAGGAGGCTAGCACCCCGCAGTTATCACCACAGTAGGTGCTAGAGGTAGTGGCGCCCCGCGGTTATCACCAAAGCAGGCGCAGGAGAAGGGTAGGGGCGAGAGAGAGTGAGAGAGAGGATGTAAGGAGGCTGAGAGGGAAGTCACAAGTCGGAGAGTGATTGGTCGAATGAGGAGCTGGGCTAGCAGGGCTGCTTATACCCTTTCCAACCCCCCCCCCCCCCCTCCCACATGTCCACCATTAACCAACGGCCGTTACAACCGTTGAGGAGCGATGGCGGTCGATGGAGGGGACCCTCCTCCTACTTTCCCCTTGGCCTCGCTCAGCTCGTCGTTCCCTTAATTTATTTGGTTAAATCTTTTAGGTATTACATAGGAGTGGTAAATGTAAGAATTTGAGGGATACGACGACACTAGCTATTATTCTGTTCTTCCATGTCATGCTCCGCGTGAAGTCGTTTAGGTTTATTGTCAACAATAAAATTACTCAGGTAATTAGCCAGGAGTTCGCATCATCAAAGGGACATATGTACTTGGAAGAGATCCCTTCAACCTACAATTTTATGACAGATCCTAATAAAGACTGGGAATGGGCAATTAGCGGATATGAGAAAATCCTATTTTGTCAGTATCCGTATTGTTATTTCGAATAAAATAACACGGTTAAAACGAAGAAAAAAAATTTAACATCGTTCTGGAGAGGAGATGATAAGCGATTTTAATCAAAGGCGGCATTCCGAAGACTATGGAGAAACTCTTTTCGACGTGACTAAAAAAAGCGCTGTGATAGTGGTATGAAGCCCGAACATTGTCGGCTTTTGTGATTTCACGATCACCCTTGGATCCAGCATGCCATTTAGCCAGTGCTGCCAACCCGAGCGATTTATCTTATTTATTCTTCTCCTGTTTTCTGACATAACCTGAACGGAAGATAGCAGTTATCTTGTTACAGCAGTTTTTGTAGTTATTACTACTCGAGCACATTCGCCTTTATATTCATTAATAATTGGAAAAAGGAAAAACCTGGAGGGCTCAAGGGTATCATTCGGCGCAGAATTTAATATCCTACAACGTTTATGTCAAGATGTTTGTTTATAACAATATTTGTTTTGGTGTTTATCGGCTAACGATTAAACAAAAACGCTGCAAAGTCCTTGTCACACGGGTTTATAATTCTCGACTAATACGGCAAAATCGGGAACTGAGTGAAGAGACCCACAAAGCTATACTTGACCTTTTTAAACTCTTATAATATTAGGTTGCTATTTCTGACAAATTATTTTCGATCAATGAAATTGTCTTGGTTCGCCTGTTAATACTAGTACCTCCTGTGTTATTACACAAATTTCTGGTGATTACAGCCATATTCACAAGTTTTTGCCCATAAATATTGAATTTTGAGAGTTAGAACTTCGTACATCAATCCATCACTCAAGGTCAAAATAAACTTCATATTTGGTCTCCTTACCCTAAAAAACATCGAAAACGATACGTCACAAGCCCAACTTCACTAAAACCTCAAAAATACCTAATTCTGCACACATCCCCCCCCCCCCCCCCCCCCATAACATCCCTGGGTTTTCCGATCGGGCTACCAAGGTAGGGGACACAACTATGGCCCAAATGGAGCCTGTGTGCGAAAGAAGGATTTTTTTTAGACCAAAAATTATGGTAGATATCGATGATACGGCGTACGGCGGACGGACATTGCATTTTGGTTTATTATTCTGTGAATAACACATCTATGTTTTCGCTCAGCAAAATAGCATATCTACTTTATTTTCGGTCTAAAAAAATTCGTTCTTTCGCACAGAGGCTCCATTTGGTCCCTAGTTGTCCCGAAACTTTGCAGCCCGATCGGAGTATACCTAATGGTGTTATGGGTGAAAAATAGAGTAAAAATAGGCTTTTTGTTGATTTAGCAATATGATATTGTGAGGTATCGTTTTCCATGTTTTTTCAGGGCGAGGAGACCGAATATGAAGTCGATTTTGACCAAAGAGTGGAAAATCGAGGTTCTACCAAATGTTCAGCTCCCAAATTTTACCAGTCAAAAACCTGGGAAACTGCCTGAAATCACCATACCATGTATGTTTTGTATGATAACACTAGAAGTATTATCAACAGGTGAATCAATACAATTAAATGGCACTATCAATGATCAAAGATAATTTGTCAAATAGGAGCCTAACTGGAGTTTTTGGGGGCCAAAATGATGGTACCTAACCAACAAAAATAGCTATTTCAATTATTGCACACGAAAGAAACAATAAGTGAACAGACATTTCTGTAGGTATTTCTTATAGAATAATAAACCCACGTGACAAGGACTTTGCAGCGTTTTTGGAATCTGCACACCTTGAAAGGTAAAAAATATTTTTGGGAGTGTTCAAAAAAAAAAATCCGAACCGAATACATAGGTAGGTTCAGAGAATCATAAACCAAAACTAACAATAATGATCATTTAACAATAAATAATAAACGCTTTTTCGTCATTTTTTAACTGTTGGGAACCTTTCAGCGATCCTGAATGTGGTAGGTAGTTGAAGATCTAAATTATAGGATTGATGATCGGTAAGACCTTCAACAAGTTGACATGGGATCTGTAGGGACCGTAAAATATATCAAATGACGAATAGTTACCTATCTCCATGATGAAGCATAGGAATGTACCTGCCTACGTGGGAATGGTTCCGTTTTCTGTACCACACCCTGAAGTACGTAAGGAGTGGACTTAACTTGTTTTAAAATGCCTTCTTCGACTTTCCAGTGTATACCTACCCTACCGTATAAAAAGTGGAACAACACGGAACTTGGAAAAGAAGCCGAAATGAGGTGGAAATGAGGAGCGAGCAGAAATGAGAATGGATGCGGCAATTTACGCGAAAAACCTACTCGAAATTTTAATGGATGTAATAAATTGGTAGTACCTTTTCTAATTCTATTTCTCGGATTTTATGGATGTTCTCTCTCAGCCTAAACTTGCTGCTGCTCCCCATTGCGGGCAGGACATCGTAGGCTCAACGGAAAGTGTGTGGACTTCTCAGGAATGCACTTGACAAGTTTTTAATTCGAGGATTAAGGGTGGGCAAACACGACACGATCACTGACAACGGTTATGGGAAGATTATCGCTGATCACTTAAACGCGGATACAACAAACATAATTAAAGTTAGATGCTACAATGCGAAATATCTTTGCGAGCCCCGTTTCAGCTGAACGTTCGTTCTAGTACTGGGAGGCGAGCGGGGTGGTCTATTTCTGGAAAACGAAGATCAGGGATGAAGGGAGGGATTCGAAAGGGAATGGTCATTTCTTGGCGGGTGTAGTCGTCCCAGTTAGAATCGCATTGGCGCGGATGGACCCCGAGGAGGTGGAAACCAGAGGAAAGAATAGTTCTGGCCAGCCGTGATGGGAGGGGCGGTGGAGGGAGGGAAAGCTTGCCAGGAACATCCTGGGTAGAAAGGGGGAACACCTCAACATCACACTGATCGACGGGGTAGTGTTAACAAATGACACCTAAAGCCGCGGCCACACATGCGGAGTTCGCCAAGCAACGAATATTCGCCAAATACCGAACATTCGGCATTCGCCGAATGCCAAATGTTCGCCAAGAAAAAGCACCCTGGCCACACATGCGGAGTTCGCCAAGCAACGAATATTCGCCAAATACCGAACATTCGGCATTCGCCGAATGCCAAATGTTCGCCAAGAAAAAGCACCCTGGCCACACATGCGGAGTTCGCCAAGCAACGAATATTCGCCAAATACCGAACATTCGGCATTCGCCGAATGCCAAATGTTCGCCAAGAAAAAGCACCCTGGCCACACAATCGGAGTTCGCCGAGCACCGAGCTCTACCCCAAGCATTGACGAATATTCGGCATTGAGCATTGAGTGATGGACCCAGAGGCTTATTATAAAAAAGTTCCATTCATGATTTACAACGATTTTTAGCAATTTTTGAAACATAAAAACTCAAATTTGAACACCTTTTTGCGCGCAAACATTTTTGGGCTTAAAATGTATTACATCTCATGTAATCTAACCACTTCCCTCCATTTTCGGTAGTTTTGAGCAATTTTTCACAATTTTAGCAATTTTTGTCACTTAAAAACTCAAATTTGAACATTTTTTTGCTCGCCAACATTTCTGGCCGATGGACTTGGAATGGAAAGTGATGTGAATCACAGGATACTTCACCCTTCAGTCAGTTGGCATAACTTCACAGTCGGATGGCGAATCTTCGTCCGCATGTGTGGCCGGGACAAATGTTCGCCACTTGGCGAACATTCGTCTCCTTTGAAGCGGGCAAAAAACCGCCTCCGAGGCGAGCACCCGAATATTCGGTGTTTGCCGAATAACGAACATTCGCCCTCCGGCTACACATGTAGGAAATCGACGAACTTTTGCTCGGTGCTCGGCGAACTCCGCATGTGTGGCCGCGGCTTTAAGACTGAGCCATCAGCCAATTCATGCTGCATCTGCAAGCAACAGTTGAGCCCTAGCGGTGATAACACAACCATTATACACAGCGGTGATAACCCCTCATACCATTATACACAGACACTCAAAACAATAAGAAATGCATTTTTGCAGATAATTTCCTCCTAAACCTTGTTTCAGCTTCCCCGCAAATGAGTAGTGATGGGTAGAGTTCGGATCTTGCATATTTTTTTGCATCTCAGGTTTTTTCAGTAGAAAGTGTCATACTTATCCGAATTACGGTATTTGGAGATGTTTTGGACATTTAAAATTGAATTTAAAATAGCATATTCGTGCATATTTTGCTTTTTTTTGCATATTATATGCATCTGCATATGTTACAGAGTTTTGCATATAAATGGCATATTTCTAAGAAATATCTGCGTACCTACACCGACATTTTCGACCTCAGGTCATGTGAAAGGTCTTATACGTGTCTTAGTATGACTGCCCTTTCGATCTCTCCGGGATATCTCACTCCTGGAGAAATTGCCAAGTTAAAATTGCTTCCTGTTGTCAGCTACAACGTTGAAAGATCCTTTTCCTAGCCGAAAATGACTCTATCAGACTGACGGAGGAATTTCACAGTCGAAAACCTCGAAAAAGTGTTGATAATCCAGGGAAATTAATCTGTACCTACACCTACACATTGAAATTTTAATTATTGTAAATTGTATTTAATATTGTACAGTTTTATTTGCTGTCATTTTATAAACCGAAAAAATTGGACCAAAATTTCAACTTGCATATTATTTTGAATTTTTGCATGTTTTTGTATATTTTTCTAACTTTTGTTCCATATTTCAGCTATTTTTTTTGCATATCAATCCGAACTGCAAATAATGAGATTTCAGAAAATACCTATGGGTTGTTGGGCATATATATGAGGGGGGGGGGGGGGGGGGGACAAGACCCGTCTGTGCAGGTGGGAGTGGGAGTAGCCGTGACGTCAGCTTCGACGCTGGATGGCCTTCAACCTTCCAACTTGCTCTCTATTTCCGATTATTTTAATAGTTCTTCTTTTTCCAAACCTTAATTTTACTCTTTTTTTTTAATTTCCGTTTTAAATTTTTGACCAGTTGGTTTACTGTATCGTTGTGTAGGAGAGTGGAAAAATGTCGTTTTGCGCAGTTTTCGGGTGCCCTAAGCCTAACAACAACAAGAAAAACACAGAGTTTTCACTGTCGAAACGGGTATCGTTTTATAAATTTCCGGGTGCCGAACCTTTTTGTAGCAAATGGGTAAATCTTTGTGTGAGGAAAGATCCTACTAATCTCAAAGATGCTACTATCTGCAGTCTAGGTTGGTACATTTTACTTGGGAGGATTGGCGTGATAACTTGAAAAATAGGCTTCTCGGTTGTTCACCTATGTCAAAGAAGACTGAAAACAGTGTACCATCTTAGAACGGTCCCAAAACCGAGTTAGTAAAAAGTATGTTCGGACAAGCACTTCAGAACCAGCTCGGAATCGAACCAGTTACGAATAGAACTTTTTAGTTTGGCTCCATGGTAAAGTAATATTATAGACCTTGCATTTGAGATATGATTTATTCCTATTGTTTCTTATTCATAAATTATTTTACTTGCCTTTTCAAAGTAGGTATACCTACTAAGCTATTTTATTGAAGCTTTCCATACTTTTCAATATATTCCCTACTGTTATGCAGTAGAAAATTAGTATTTCTGTGGTGGAGAACGCCCATTATTCTTGGATGGTTCCTATTCATTACAACGAATTACCTAGGTACATAGATAGATAGGTACTCATTATATTAAATACACAGCTAAATTATGATCTTAAATTTGTATTCCACATCCACAAAAATACTAATTAGGTATCTACTAAATAAAATAAATAAACTTCCCCCAAGAACAGGAAATAATAGAAGCACAAATAATAAGTTTACACGCGAGCATTGAAAGTAGTAGTAGTAGTAGTAGTTCGCGAGTAGTTTCGAGTCCAGTGGGTCAAGAAAAGTTGAACAGGTAGGTACACCTATAGTAAAATAAAAAGTAGAAAAGTACCTACTTCGTGCAAGTATATATCTAATAAAACCACGATTAAAATATAATAGGGATGTACCTAACTAATCTACAGCTATATTTGGAATTTAAACTTTATATTTTACCTACTAGTAACAAACAGGAAAATTTCAAATTAAGCTTGAATGTTATTGTGGTTAAGTATTAGGTAGCTACCTACCTCATTAATACCTAACCTACGAAACAGAACCGTGCATTAATTTATTGTTACACCCATCTAGTAGTTATTTTAACAAAATTAGTATTATTAAACATAATAAACTGCTCATTATAAAGTAAAAGCAGTGCTGTAAAAATCGCGTATATTCACTAAAAACCTCGGAAAAATTAGGCTGGACACTAGCTTTGTTCGCCCAACAAGCAGGATACCTACCTTAAAATTGCATGTTTTATGAAATGTCCCTCGATTTACTACCAGTGTGAAAGATTCGAGGCGTTGTGTTGCACCCCGAACCTATGGCTAATTTCAGACTGGTGATTTACTGGGTAATAAGTAAATGTGATATATACCACCTAATGGGATGCACCTCTTACTATCAGCTGAAGAGGGCTGCAATGGATAGGGACGAATGGCTACACCGACAAGGCGCTGCCTTTAGAAGATGATGATGATGAAGTAAATGTGAAATAACATTATCGGCAAATAAGTAAATGTTGCGTGCTCAAGCATTTGTATTCACTACAAACAGAGAAAATTAGGCTGAACACTACCTAGTAGATTTGTACCTATAGGATTCTCCTCGTTGGAGGCGTCGAGGCTGACGTCATCATGATCAGCCTGATCGGTCCACCGCTGCCATTTTTGTCAAGGTTATCTGCGCAGGCCTACCTTTTAGTTTGTTCTACCATGTACTCAAGTAAATAGCTGAACGACTCCTCCCTACCCTGATACCCAACTTATAATAATCTTTAGAGGCAGGTGCGTCAGGAACTTAAACTGCCAGGGCAGACAGGCCAGAAATCACTGAGACAAGAAAACCTGGGAGGTCCAGCGTGGCATACTGCTACATCGTGCATTTTTCAGGTGCTCAGCAATCCCTGGTTAAAAAATTATTGAGCAAAAAAAACAGGAAAAACTCCACTACGAAAGGCGTGCTAACCGTCGAAGATACTCCATATTAAATTAGAAAAATTCTAGTTGAGCTATTTTCACCTAATTTTCTTCATTTTTTTTGCTAATTTTTCATTTAAGCTGTTTCTCCTTCTCACGGCAGTACATAGGTACCTACGTATCTCTCTGATAGACCAGGTAGGTAGAACGCACTAACACATGGAACTCCAGACTGATTGAAGCATCTGACCGATGCTGATAATGCACAGAGAACTGAGGATGTAAGAAAAAGTCAGAATAAGGAATCGTAGAGTTTCATCATAAAACATAACTGACTACAAAGCAAGTAGGTACAGAAGTACTCAAAATAAATATAGGCTAAACTCAGATTTCGCATTCAACAATTCTTGAAGGGTTAATACCTTAAAAACTCCCCTTCCAATACTTTCGATTAAGGGTAGTGACAGGATATATATTTCATTCAACATAACCGCTATAACAGTCAAAAAGAATAATGATAGTCATTATATTTAGGGAGGTATCATTATTAAGTAATTATAAAATATATTCAAAAACCGCTAACGTGAAAATATAATCGCGGCATATGTTGTGGTATAATACGAAATGTGTCCACTAACAAGTATAAAAGGAGAAAGTTCTCCTTGCGTAGGTACCTACAGGAGTAGAAAAAAACCGCAAAGCTTCCGGATTTTATAACTGACAAATTTACCGAGCAGGTACAAAGATGCGCATCTCATTGACAATCAGGTCGCTTTAAAGCCAATAACGGCATCATGTACCCACCTATTCTCTCTCTTGCTCTCTAAACTGTAATGTTTTCATGTAGGTAGATAGATATTTTCTACTATGACTGTTGAGTCTTTAGAAACATTAGAAGAACACAAAAATTATTAGAAATTTTGAGATTACAATAGAAAATTATAAGGCAGGTACATTTTTAATATGTTGGTAGGTACCTACCTATGGAATTAATGTATTATGTACAATGCCACATAGAAAATCAGTCTCTAACATGAAGAGTATGAAGTACATGGACAACCGAAGATAATTAATATAATTATTTTTCTAATATCACCTGAACAGGGAGCATTTCAATGACCTTCCATTACCACTCTGCTTTAGTCGTACTAATGCATCATACAAGGCAACACAAAATAAAAATATTTCTCCTGCCTTCTTTTTTAAAAGATGTGTACATCGAGGAAAGCGTTATGTGTTAATGAGATGATAATTAACACAGCGGACAGAACGCAAATTAGTATTAATAATAATTTTATGGGAATACTTATTGTGGTGCAGAAATGTCATCTTAAACATTAACTACGATAACTATATAATACAATCGAGAACACAATATATGGTTTTTCTTGTGATGAAAGAAACGTGAAATGAGCAAATAACGATGGACGAAATAATCAACGTAATCGAACGTAAAAATAAAACAATCCTAAGAACACACGACTCTTAAAAGCGAATGGATATTACCTACAAGTGCAGCGTGGCAAAAAAAAGGGTGTCAGGTGATGAGGCGGGGTTAAATGAGTAATATCTTTGGCTGATGGTAGCGAGATGGAAGTAAGAATATGTTAAGTTATTATTATCACTTACTCTTACTTCCAAAGTGGGTTAGTGGTATGATATGGGCGTGGTCAAATTGAATGTGGAAATGAACGAATAAATCAGTGTAACTAACTACCAGAGATGGGCATATTCATATTCGTAAATACGAATATGAATATATTCACACGGCGTATTTTCTATGAATACGAATACGAATATATTCATATTCACACAAGCCATGTGAATACGAATATATTCATATTCACACGAATTTCGTGTGAATATGGCAGATATATATAATGGTATTCACTCGAATTTCATGTGAATTTGATACAAATATGTTCATGTTTACACGAATTTCGTGTAAATATGGTGGAAATAAAATGGTATTCACTCGAATTGCATGTAAGTAAATATTGTAGGAATATGTTCATATTCACACGAATACGTGTAAATATGGTAGAAATATACCCCTTCGAATGTGGTGTTGGTGTGTGTGTGTGTATATATATTCTTTCGAATTTCATGTGAATATGATAGGAATATGTTCATATTCATACAAATTTCGTGTACATATGGTAGAATTATAATGGTATTCACTCGAATTTCATGTGAATTTGATACAAATATGTTCTTATTTACACGAATTTCGTGTAAATACAATACAATAAATTCAGTAGAAATAGTGTGTTCATGTTTTGGAGGAGAACACACAAAAAATGTGATCACAAAGCTTCCGCTGCTTTAGTACACTCGGAAGGAAAATGAGTAGGTAGGAGCCGAGGGATGAATTCAGTAAACTCTTAATATTCAGTTCAACTTAACTTCGGAAAATACGTGTATTTGTGTATTATACTGAATAAACATAATGAAATTCGAGTGAATGCTATCATATATCTACCATATTTACAAGACATTCGTGTGAATATGCACATATTCCTATCATCACGTGAAATTCGGGTGAATACCATTTTATTTCTACCATAATATTTACACGAAATTTGTATGAATATGAACATATTCCTATCAAATTTATACGAAATTTGAATGAATACCATTTATTTCTACCATATTTACACAACATTCGTGTGAATGTGGACATATTCCTTCAATATTTACATGAAATTTGAGGGAATACTATTATATTTGTACCATATTTACACGAAATTCGTGTGAATGCAAACATTTTCCTATCAAATTCACATGAAATTAGGATGAATACCATTTTATTTCTACCATAATATTTACACGAAATTTGTATGCATATGAACATATTCCTATCAAATTTATATGAAATTTGAATGAATACCATTTATTTCTACCATATTTACTTAACATTCGTGTGAATACGAACATATTCCTTCAATATTTACATGAAATTCGAGGGAATACCATTACATTTCTACCATATTTCCATGATCTTTGTGTGAGTACTAACGTATTCCTTTCATATTCACATTAAATTCGAGAGAATACCATTATCCATCTACCATATTTACATGAAATTTGTGTGAATATGAACATATTCCTATCATATCCACTTGAAATTCGACTGAATACCATCATATACCTACCATATTCACATGTAATTCGAGTGAACCATCATATATACCTACCATATTCACACGAAATTCGTGTGAATATGAATATATTCGTATTCACATGGTGTAAATATGAATATATTCATATTTACACGCGTAAATACGAATACATTCGTATTCGTATTCATAGAAAATACGCCGTGTGAATATATTCATATTCGTAAATACGAATATGAATATGCCCATCTCTGCTATCTACACAGCAGAACAGGCCATATTACCAAAGTGGTTGGACTAAGGGATTAGAGAAGGTATAGCTAGAGCCTACAAGGGGAAAATGTCCGCCATTATGGCCTCTTTCAGTCAAGATATAAGGAAATCGAATTCCTTCACATCGATAGGACGCACCAATCAATGCTCAAAATAAAATGTTTAGCTCCGCTATTTTTACAGAATGCCTGGTCACTTCTTCTTTTCCCTTCTCAAACCACATTGCAAATCACACTGGTTAAGTACTAATAGCAGCGATGCTCATTAATAATGCATAACGAGAGACAAAAGGTTCCTATCCAAATGAATTAGAAACAACTACCTTATCTACCTAGGTAAAAGAGGGCAGTTACCTACTAAGCTGACAAACGCGGACACCCCCATCATACCACTTACAATAGCAGGGTACTATAATTAAGATCGAATGATCTTACAATAACCAAGGTCACAATGAGGTTCTTCAAACTGTAGCTATCTTCTGTCGTGCATTTATTTGTTTAAATTACCACATCAAAAAATAATGTAGGTCTCGCCTCAAAATGAACCAACAGACCAGGTATGTCTAATTAATACCTACTATGCTGAACTATTTTACGAAAAATTGGCACATTTCAACTATATTTAACGAAAGGAGCACCTATAAGTGTCGATAATTTTAGCGAATTTCGTATGTTTATTGGTCCACATTGAAGAGATTTAACATTCCCACGGGAGATAAACTGCAGCAATGTCTAATTATACATGTTGGCAGCCATACTATGTATGGGTATACTCGATGATCTTTTATAGAGATTTACCAATAAAATAATCCAAAAACCGGTTTTCCTGAAACCAAGTTCTTCCCAATTCTATGCAAATTCTTTTTCAGTGATTTAAAGTCATCAACCTGTTTATTTTCAGGATATCTAGACCATTTTGGCTCAACACGCTTGAATCTGAATACGCTGAGAACCATTTTGGCGCAAATCTGTTTTTTGCGGGTGGTCCGTCTCCAAGGTCAGATATAATCTGGAATGACACCTACATACAACAAAAAATTTAGATTTCGTGAATAGAATCGATGATTTTTGGGGCAACCTGCGTACCTTTGTCACTTGTTTACAATAGATACCAACGGGTTCACTGATTTTGATTCATCAGGCCGAGACGTGTTAGGACTGGGTTACAGACAGCTTTGAAAAACCTCATAATTTTTTAAAAATCGTTGATTCAATACCAACTTTAAAACAAAAATATATGTGCAAGGAGAATCAATCTCGCTGTCTAACTTGCCACTAAACCATCTGAACCCAACGGAATAGCTTTATCTTCTTCAAATATTCACTATGAGACTTTACAAATGGAAAACAATTGAGTTTTATATCAAGTTTTAGATTTAATTTTGTATCAATGCAATAAAATCCATTTTTTTAAAAACCTTTTATGACAATATTCAATTCTTAAGTCATAGGTACATGAATAAAGTACTAGTACTAGGACTAGGCCTAGTAGTAGTACTAGGACTAGGCCTAGTAGTAGTACTAGGACTAGGCCTAGTAGTAGTACTAGTACTAGGTACATTACGTATGTGCTATCAATAAGAAGTTTCTCTGTAGGAAGAAAGATCGTGTACCCAGGTGTACAGATTACTTATGGAAAATGGGTAGGTATGTACCTGGTACCAATCAATTTCTAAATGTCTCAAACAGTAGGTACAGATCCAGAAGAAACAAGAAGTTTGAAAAACCTCAAAGCCTAACGTAAAATGCCCATACAGGATAATATTAAGGATCAGTCTCGATGAGAAAACAAGAAAAATGTATGACAACAAATAATCTATATAAAGTGAGGTAAACGTATAGGTGAAAGGTAACTATGCTTTAACAATACTAGGATATTAATACTGAAAGTATGATTATATACAATTATAGGAAATAGATGATTGAAAGTTTAATGGGCAATACAAAAATAGATAGTAAAATTTTGGGGGTTATAACGGAAAATGAGGGGGATCGTGTGGGGGGGACGTGTATTCATCGATGGGAATGTGAAAAATAAAATAAAATCGTTAAGACAGAAACCGTTAGGCCCCGAAGGTGCGTTCTCGTGCTGTTGGAGGCAGCTCCGGACAATATCGAGGGTGCACAGCCGTTGGGGAGCGGAGCTGAACAACTGGAAGATGTAATTGTGTTGTGAGAAGACTGAAATCAAGGTTACACTCATCAAGTTCACTAAACTAACAAGACGCCTATAATTGATCGTTGTGTAAAATTACAACAGTAACAGCCTTTATTTCAAACATGACGACCATATTTTTAGGCCTTTACGTTTGTTCCTCCGGAATTCGACAAACTCCCATCGCTTTGGCTCTCACCAACAACACTAGAACTCCAAGCTCAGACACCGCTTTGCAACCATTCAGTGCCACCACATGGAATCTGAGTGTCTCAAAATTGTTGAATTGTTCAATTTAAAATTTGAAAAAAAGCAGTAATGGCGGCAATTTCAGAAAATGGGTAGGCAATTTCAGGGGGGGAAAACTTCCGAATTTCCGAATCATTCAACTTTAACAATGAGGAATTTTCATCAACTTAACCCTTGCAAAAATGGTAGTTTGAAGCCCGTTTAAAAAATAAGCGGTACTTTTTAAATCGGGGCGATTAAAAGAGAATGCCACAATAAATTATGTATCAGGTCTATTGACATCGGATTGTCTATTGGCCCAATGAGGATGAGCGAGGCCTTAGAGGCGAAGGTTCTCAGTGCTGCCAACAACCCAACATTAGCAAATGGTAAACCTTTGTGGCAACCTTCAAGAACCTTTGCTGTGAACCCCAATTTGATTTTGAGGACGTGTTTATTTAAATTTATTTGTTTATCCATCCAAGCATTGCGGTTCTGTACACTGTTTAAAGCGATGCACTAGCATTCTAAGCCAGATTGGAGATGAAACTACTCGGCGATTTATCTGATAGGTAGGTACACCATTTCCAGTGGGAACTCGAAAATTCAAATTTCACACTCGTTTTCTGCCTAGACATTACCAGATAAACACCTTACTGTGTGGTCAGTAAGATGTTAATTTAAGTTACTGAACAGAATCGAAAAAAAACTTCCCCATGAAAATTGCCCATTTAGGCCTCTTCTGATGGTTCGCGCATCCACAAACGTGAATGCGCTCTATGAACGTGAATTTATAAAAAATCGATGCAAATTCTCCACCGACACGACATTTTCATCAAAACCAACTATCAACTCTATGGAATTCTAATAGGTATTACAGTTTCCTGTAGTCCAACAGTATCACTACACAGTAAATCAAGGAACACCGCTCCTTCAAGGTGGAGGTTCAAACAGTGTAAAAACCTGAAGGAATGGCGCTCCTAAATCCTAAAATACTTACCTACTGAGCAAGTTAATAATTTCAAAACCCAGTAGATGGCATGCTGCAACTATTGCAACGGTAGGTACCTACTCTGCTACATATCAACTCATTTACACGGAAATACTCACGGTCTTTCTCATTTAGTCGCCCAAGAATATTGAGATACAAGAGCGGTGTTTTCCACAGCCGTACGCCTTATACCAGGCATCACCCACACGAGGGCAGACCGCACCCACACCAGCAACCACCTGCACACGACAACACGAATATAAAATAATAATCTCGTGATGTAAATTAAAAACCTCCACAAATCGTTATCAAGTTGCAGATCGATTGGCTTAAATATGACTGAAACACAACCGCTGATAATGAAGCTTCCTTTCTTCCAAACGTTCAAAGCTGGTCCATGGAATTATATTTCCGACACACAACACATCTTCTCAATCAAAAATAAATATAAATAAGCACGTACACATTGCCTGTGCATAACTTACCGGCAGATGTCGCCGCGGAAAACTACATGGCTGTAGTGCTTCAAATAGTCAGTGAACATAACATTAAGGAAAACATAAGAAACTGATGCATGACAATATTGGCTAGCTCGATGTGAAACTTGTTCACTGATCACTCATATAAATGCTACTTCGTAATTGGACGGAGGATAGAAACATGAGCAAATTTCAGCCGTGTTTCATCATTTTGGTTTATTATTCCCAATAATGAACCTTTGGAACTGATCACGAAATTTTTTGTACCACAACCCCCCCCCCCCCCCCCCCCCTCCACGAAATTTGATGGTTTCCGTTTCAAGGTACGTAGAATCCGAAAATTGAACAAAACATTTCTGTCCATACGCCACGCCGTACTTCGTTTTGGTTTATTATTCTGTGGATAAATGCACCAACCTATGTATTCGGTTAATACATTTTTTTTGAACAGCCCCTCAAAATGTTCTCCTTTACGTTTCGAAGTGCGTAGATTCAAAAAAACCCCACAAAGTCCTTGTCACATTGGTTTATTATTCTGTTGGACGTACCTACTGAAATGCTGGAAATACGTTTATTGTTTCATTCATGTGACTGAAACAGCTATTTTTGATGGTTTCCACCAATTTTGGCCAAAATTCGTTCTTTCGCACAGTCTCCATTTGGGCCCTAGTTGTGACCCCTATTTCGGCAGCCCGATAGGAATATACCTGGGTGTTATGGGAGAAAAAATGGGTGCTAGGTACATTTGAGGTTTTAGTGAACTTGGGCTTGTATCGTTTTCCATGTTTTTTAGGGTGAGGAGGCCAATTATGAAGTTGATTTTGACCTTGAGTGAAGGATTGAGGTTCGAACGATGTTTTAACTATCAAAATTCAATATTCTGGGTTGAAACCTGTGAAAATGGCTGAATCACCAGAAATTTGTATAATAACGCAGGAGGTAGTATTAACAGGTGAATCAAAGCAATTCAATGACAATTTCACAGACCGAAAATAATTTGCCGTCAAATTAGCTTTGTGGGTCTCTTCACTGAGGTCCCAATCGTGCCGTATTCAGTCGAGAATAACAAAACCATGCCCTCTGCAGCGTTTTTTCTTAGTTAACATGAACCAAACTTCGTTTCGTTTTGGTTGGTAGGAAAATCTATTTATGCAAGTTCGCAGGTTGGTAGGCATGTTCGTTTTGATTGGTGGGCAAGTTCGTTTTGGTTGGTAGGCAGATCTATTTATGCAATTTGTAGGTTGGTAGGCAAGTTCCTTAAGGTTGGTAGGCAATCTATTTATGCAAGTTCGTTTTGGCTGCTAGGAAATCCTTTTATGGAAGTTCGTTTTGGTTGGTAGGCAATCTATGTATGCAAGTTCATTATGGTTGGTAGGCAAATCTATTTATGCAAGTTCGTCGGTTGGTAGGCAAATCTGAACATAAGTTCGTGGTTGGCAACACTGGGGTCGAGCTAGAATAGTAATGGAAGTGACAGCTAGAAACTGCTGAGTCCAAGCTATGGTTTAAAAGATGCGTGAGGAAGCTGATCTACAGGTAGTAAGAGTATTACACAAGCTAACCAGAACAAGGACAGGAATGTCGTCCAAGTCCAGGTGCATGCACACCTGTTAGGAAGCAGCATCGCCGCCAAAATCCTCCAGACTCCTCATATTGACGCCTTGTGGGTCTCGGTTCAATTGAGTTTTTGCAGCACCCTCACGCCGAAGCGACACGGAAACGGAAATGGCGGATAGAGCGACCGAGGTCAGAAGCTAACCTTTTTCGGTTCAGTTTTTGTTCATCTTTGGCATCTACCGCCTGGTGAAGTCATGCTAACATTATGTTAACCTCTCTTTCATCCATTTTACTCCATGGTGAATACAAATCTATGTCCATGCATGGTCAAGACTGCCCTAACACAGAAAGGCGTGATGAAGCAGCTGTGAATACGACGCTCGAAATTTATTTTCCAAGGAAAACAGAAGAAGGTAGGTAGCGTTATACAGATGTAAGGTTAAATTACGTTTCGCCATCCCAACACGACGAAAGCTGATACCATCCCGGTATTTTTCTTCGTCGCGGTTCGTCAAACTTTTCAGTGTCTTAAGTGCGCATGCGCAGCACTGCTTTCGTTTCGTTCGTTTCGGCGTGAGGGTGCTGCAAAAACCCTCTAATACGAGATTCGTAACTCGAAATTCTTTGTAACTGTTTTTACCTCACAATTCCTCCTTGTTGTAGGTTCGACTAGATTACGTTTAATTAAAATTATGCAACCCACAACTGAGTACGTAACTAGACAAGTCCTACTCCGCCATACGTTTACGAAAAACAACAATAAATTGGTTGATTTCATGGTAATTACTGTAATATTGCAGTGAATTTGGGGTGTGTAGGGAAACGGGATCATGTCGAGGTTGTAACTTTTGTTGGTAAAAAGGATATTATAAGCCCCATGGTGGATGTCCTCCATTCAGGTACAGCACGTAGGTGAATCCATCTTTTGATTTTCCTTTGATTGAATAGTAATATGGCAGAAAACTATGCAATCTGAAAAGCAATAAAGGAACAAGTTGATGTATTAACTGAATGCATTAAATTTCATATTTACCAAATCCTGAGAGTTCCACAGAGGGACTGGGAGGGGGACAAGTTGAGACGCACCTGGGTGAGGATTCAGTTTAGTCATGATTAGGATGACGATTTAGTTATGATTAGGGTTAGATGGTGCAGTTTCTGTAATGCATGAGGCTGCAACGGTTTGGTACTGCCATAATTTCCACTATACAGGGTGTTCACACTTAAGAGTGATAACCTTCTGCGAGGAATCGACTCTACAATAATTTACAACAATAAGTTCATCTTTGCACATTTTTGTTAATCCCTGGGAATGGTGAGATTTTTTCATTTCAAGACTTTTTTGTACTTTCGACCTTATACCACTAAAATGGTTATAACTCCCTTAAATTACATTGTAAAATTAAAAATAAGGAATCCGTTGGAAACACTGTTAAATTTCCTATCAGAATATGCCCTAAAATGAATTCTGGAGCACATTCAGCGGGCAAAAAATTGGACTGAAAATAAAATGTTCTCAAATTTTCAAAATCACTATTTTCTCAAATGGTTTTACGTCTCAAAAAATTGATGACTGAACGTACACATGACAGTTTTTTCGGTTCCGTTATTCAACAACCATCACTATCTACAGGTCCACACTGAACAAAACACATCCGAATTACAATGCCGGATCCCTGCTTGACAGCGGTGTGTTACAAAGGGCTCGCACTCAACTAAGACAGAGTTAACCTAAGCTGACCTGAAGTTTCTGTGTTCGTAGAACCGAATGGCGGGTTTGTTCGTTGTGAGAACATGCAGGAAGAGAGCTTTACAGTCTCTGTTCTCAGGAGCCGTCAAATGTGACACAAGGTTGTCCAGGAGAAGCGACGCGATTCCGTTTTGTCGATGCCTCTCCGACACGCCTAGCGACAGCATGTACGCCACTGAAGTCGACTTCCCAAAACATGACGACAGGATGTTTTTGTCCTGAAAACGAATGAAAAACGCTGAAAGTCATAACAACAGGAACCTGATTTCGACTAACTTCTATAAATAATGTGCATCTGAGGATTTGATTAATCACATCAACATTATTGTTTTTGGTTTATTATTCTGTGAATAATGCGATATATTCGCTCAGCAAAAATTTGTATAACGCCCCCTCAAAATTTTTTCATTTTACGTTTCAAGGTGCTTAGATTCCAAAAACGCTGTTAAGGGGGTATTGCATCTAGGGGCTGAGAACTCCAAAACGATCTCAGCGAAGAAGTCGTCTTTTCGACGGTGGTCGAGGGAACTAGTATTTTTTGTCACGCCACTCCTCTCCCGTACACTTCACTTTTACACTTTCTAAAGCTTATATACCTGTGAGACCTCTTCCTAATTAGGGTTCACTTGGTTGTGGTCTTTCGGCAAACCGGGAAATCAGCAGTAGGTACGGTCAAATATGAGTTAGAAGTGTTGATGGTGGAGGGACGTCCACTGAAATATTGGTAGGCCCACCTACTCAGGATGGCATTCTCTAATCTATTACCTCCCTATGCATTTTAAATTTCTTTCATAAATTTTATAAAGGGTGTTTACACTTGGAAATGTTATGCAAAGATTCATAATATATAGGGTTGATAATTTAAAAATTTTAAGGCATGTTGAAGTCAACATAATTTATAATTGATTGTTGTTGAATTGTAACAATAATATTATGGTTAACAATAATTCTATTTATTAATTAATTTGGCATTTAAACTTAGTAATAGGCAATAGTTTGCTGCACATATTCAACAATTTAACTATAATTTAACTTATTTATAATTCAACTATAATTTAATGTTATTTTTCTCAAGGCATTTTTCTCTCTTTAATTTCTTCTCCGTTGCCTTATTCCGTTCTCGAACGCCTGAAACATAATTATTATATTTACATACGTAATAATTATTATATTTACATACGTCATATGTCATGCGTCATCACGAAACACAACAACTAATACTTAGCTGCTTACTTGTCATTCTTTCTCCCCCAGTTTTTTCTTCTTTGCCTCCTCAATGAATGGTGGGTCACGTATTCGCATGCTGCGGGAGACTCTCGGATCCACTAGCTCTGGGAGAATGCATTGTAAGTAATATGCTACCAGTTTCTCCTTCATGCATTTCTCCCAAAACTCATCGTCTCTTTCTATGACCTCGAAGAGGATGTACGGATCTTTTTCTGTGTACAACACGAAGAAACATCTATCTCGGCCAGTGACGTGCAGCTGACCTTGGACCTAAAACAAATGAAATAGGCATATTATTGTAAGGAAGTGAAACTCATCGTTATGTATTATTACTTTCTATAAAATAGGTAGTTAACTGTATTCATTCAGTAGAGAGATTAATACTTAGAAAGACACGAGACGAATGAACACACAATAGTTTATTATACTTACTCACCTGATAATAGTGGTCGTGTTTCTTATTTACTGTTGGAATTCCATCCTTGGAAATTTTCCAATAGTTGACATTTTTTGTCTTGCTGATGGCATCCATTGGTGACATGTTCCTGGCTGAAAAGGGACTTTTCACTTCTACTGTAGCGTAATTTCCAATCAGGCCATCTGGGGATGCTGCGAGAAACGGGTACTGTTTGTCTATCACGAGTCCACTTGAGTAAACAGGAATATTCAAGATGTCACTGAGCAGGTCTAACGCTTTCTTCTCACTATTGTGGCCGTAAATCATTGCGTCATTATGTGGCACAGCTCTGTACAGAAGGGAGTTGACTAGGCTAGCACAACTTGTTGCCTCTCGCCTCTTGCAAACTTTTCCGAAGTTTGATGCTGTGAGCCTTTTTCTTCGTTCCTCTGACCATTGGTGAGATAGATGTTGATCCCTGGTTGACCGCTCCAGATTGTCCCGCTCTTCTTCACCCAGATTCAATTTCGCCAAGTATTCTGATGATTCTCTATCAAAATCTTTGGCATCCATGTCAGGTTTTTTGGCTGCCTCTCCGTAGTCCTGGTCTCCTAAGCACGTCCTCGAGAACGGCAACCTGCGAGGTTTCGCAGTCTTCAACCTCATCATCCTTTTACTACGGAGAGCAGTGAGCCTTCTCGTCTCTACTCTTTTGGAGTGCAACCCAGGACTTTGGCCCGTCAAGTTTCTGTAGACTGACGACTGCAGGTGCCTACTGTTGTGTGCCACAACTGCCCCCATGCATCGAACGTTGTACGCATTACTACCACAATAATTTATACGTTTACCGCCAATCATTTTTGCTATCAAGCTGTTGAAGTTCTCTACAACGTTATTGTTCATTCGGCGTATCAAGCTCTTCGAGTGGATTGCCAACGAACTTACAAGCTGTTCAATTTTTTCCCACAAACCGAAACGTACCAATTCAGGCACCATGTTTCGTTCCCCCTCTTTTGGGCCTGTGCAGAAGTAACGGTCGCATTTTATATGATCCCCAAATACGTGATAGGGGCTATTCTGTATATCTCGCCTAAGTCCCGCTATCTTTTCCTCATTGGTCCCCTCCATATTCATCCGGTGCTGTGAAGCTTTATTCACGGCTGATCTCAGTTTTAAAATTCTTCTTTCAACCTCCATTCGCGAGCACTTAGGACCAACGTGTCGATTTTGAGATAGATCTTTCAGCTTTTTCGCGTAGTTTCTCAGTAAGTGGTTTGTGCATTCTATTTTTTCTATAGGGGTATCCCTATACGGCCGAGCTTTTAAAATAGAGTTGTACACACTACTGTCGCCATCCGCAATAAGTGTAGTGTATCGTAAACCGTAATCTTCTTCTGATCTTTGAAACCCTTCAACTATAACTGCTGTCTCCATGGATGAAGATGTGCCACTCCAATTTTTGTAGCATTGATGTTTTGTAGGTTCCCTTTCATCTCTATGAGCTCTTGCACAAGTTGCACACAACTTGTTACGGACCCCTGCAAACAATACTTTCTGCGTCCTAAATCCGATGATAGCTGCCATCCCTGACAGTGAGTCGTACTTGTTTCGATAAGACCTCTTGGCCCAGCTTCCATCGGCGACAACGGCTATCACTGGAGTTCCATCCGTATCAATATCCCTGTTCTCTAAAGCCAGCTTAATTTCTTCTTCTGCGGCCTTTTTCATCTCAAGTATCGCTTCCACAGCTATTGCTTCTCCAACTTTGTTTTCGGCTTCTTTAAATGTCCGGAAGTGCATGAAAGGTATGTTGAGACATGACGTGATTTCCTCCATTTGTCTATATCCAACTCCACCCGCAACAGCTGCAGATGCAGCAAGGACGTTCACATCTATGTTAGGAGTTTTGGCCTCCGATGAAATATCCACAATTAGCCCACACATCGCGCACTTCAATTTGAATACACTTTTCAGTCCTTGCTGATATTCGCTGAGGACTTCCATATGCCGGGTGGAGCACGATAAACTTTGATCATGTAGCCCATCCGACTCAATTAGCTGCTCGAATAAATACTGTATGTCCACTATCCCTTTCCCTTGGAATTTTACTGGCGTTTTCTTAGGCGCTCTCTCAATGATCAACGAAGGAAGAGATGGTGAACCAGGTACGATTGGTGTGAGGAAGGCGTTCGCAGCAACCTGAACAAAGTTAATAAATAAATAAAATGGAATTAAAATAAACAAATAGGTACCTACCAACGCAAGGCAGAAAACAAAATTAAATAGAACTCACTGGGCATGTAGCAGAAGTCTGAACGACGGGAGTGAAGTCCTTGTTTGGTGGTGGTGTCAATGATGATGATGATGATGGAACAACGAGCTCACCGGTGGAGTAGTTCAGGCTCTGAAATAGCGATGATAAATGTATCTATTTGATAGACAGTTAGCTCTCAGTCTGGAGACTATGAGCCACTCGAAAGATTTGAAATCCTCGATAATAGCATCGTCATTACAAAGAGTGGCTGTCAATTAGATTCAGTTATCACATCGCTCCGTAATACAAATGCCCGAGAAACGAAAGTTTAGCAAAAATATATCTACAAATCACGTTTCTAAATTCGCAATAATCACAATATCGATTAAAAAGCTCGCGAGACTACCGAAGGTATTTAGGGGAAGCTGTGATTTTACTTTCGTTAGGTAAAACATTTTTCCCCTCAAAAATCAAAAGTTCCTCTTCCATTTTACGTTTTAGACCTTTCTGAAGAAGTTTGATTTCGAGCCTGTCTTGTCAAACGCATAACTTTTCAACCCCTACTTTTCTCCCCTTAGAGATGACAGACAGTAGCGCCGAGCGTCGCAGACCAAATGGTACCTACTCGTACAAATAAAATTTCATCAATATTGGGTCATGATAACTGAGGAAATTGCAAAGTACCTAACCCTGAGCTTCAAGGCCCAAATGGGACCTATAAATCAAATTTCATCAATTTGTGGTCATGATAACTGAGGGAATTGCGAAATACGGTGTACTACGGACGGACAGCAATTTTTCAATGCCATTTTCGGGTTCTAAGTTCCTGGAAACGGTTGCCATAACATTTGGGGGGGGGGGGGGGGCTACAGTTCTGTCTTTTCCATGCTAGATTCCAAAGGTTCACTATGAAAATAATATACCAAAAGCAAGAGTACATGGTAGTTTACCTCAGTCATAGATAAATTTGGAGACGATGAAATCTTCGTTTTCTTCGCTGCAGATCCCTTGAACCTGCTTCTCTTCCTTCGCTTGCAGTAGTATACACTCCCGGTTTTACCGTACTTCGGCATCGCGTGTCGTATATTGATCGATATTGAGTCGTCAAACAATCGTAGGTAACAGTGAGTTGCAACTCTCGGAGGCGTCTTATATAGGTAAGTAGGAGTAATGGAGTTCCCATGCAGGTGGGAAGATGGGACAAACAACAACATTTTCAAAATATATCGATCATTACAGCCGACTGAACAATAACCCGACCAACAATACCTAACATTATGGCTAATAAAAATAATCCCATTTTTGGTACCTACCCATCTAGCCCGTTCAGCTCCGTTACCCCTATATTCCTAGTGTTCCCAATCCTCTTGTCACTGATAAATAATGGGATTATTTGCCAAGAAGGACCTACATAATGGCCCAAGGGGGTCATTACCCAGAGCAGGTAGCAAAAGGGCAGCCCGTCGATGGTAGCAGTATCTAATGGCAGACTGTTGAACTTCCAGGTCCTAGGATTCCCTGTAAAATCCCTCTATTTTTCAAAACACCCATTTGAAGGCGTCTTACATTTTTCCATGTTTTTTTCTGTACTGTTGAACCTACAGAGGTCAAACTTCGGCGATCGCACTGTATTACTAGTATGCTCACTTGTATGGAGCCTTTTTTTTTTAAACCTATTCACAAAAAAGTTTAATCATGCATTTTAGGAAATTTTAAATTTTCTCTTCATTACAGTGAAAGTAATTGGATGGCAAGCAGGACTTTCCATTAGCAGTTTTTTGATTGGGTGAACGGGTAAAGAGAAAAAACGGGAATAAGTGAGAAGAGAGATGCAATACCCCCTTAAGTCCTTGACACATGGGTTTATTACACTACTGGACATACCTACAGAAATGTTGGCTGTTCATTTATTTTTTCTTTCATGTGCTATTATGTGTTTCATAATAAATTGAAATAGCTATTTTTGATGGTTTTCACCAATTTTGGCCCCCAAAAACACGAATTAGGCTCCTATTTTTGACGAATTATGTTTGATCATTGCCATTTATCACATACAGGCTCCAATTGGGCCCTAGTTGTGTTCCGAAACTTTGCAGCCCGATCGGAATATACCCAAGGGTGTTACGGGTGAGAATTGGTGTAAAAATAGGGTGTTTTGGTGCAACATGAGCTTGTGAGGTATAAATTTTCCGTTTTTTTTTAAGGGCGAGAAGACCAAATAAGAAGTAAATTTTGACCAAAGAGCGAAGAACTGGGGGCCTATTCACTATAGTGGAAAGAGATTATCTACTTTGAAAATCTCCCGGGAGAGATAGTCTTCCCCGGGAGACAGTCTCTTCCAATGTTTCCGGGGTTTGTCTATTTTACAGAATAGGTCCAGTGACCTTGAGAAAGAGATATGGATCCTAATGCATGAAAATCCCATAGTATCCATGAAGTGCGAGATGTTTGTGCCCCAGGGAGTTCAATTCTCTAATAATGAACGCATTTCTTAGTAATACATATTCAATGGGTACCTACCTACATCAATCCATACTTGGACGTTTTTACTCATGAATCGGATAAAAGTTTAAATGAAATTGGAAAAAAGTCTCAATTATAAACAGAAAAAGTCGAATTAGGGGGCTTAATGCTTGTATTATATCTACACCTAATGAAAGAAGGTAGGTAGATTATAGGTAGGTAGGGATTATATCTACACCTACCTCTTAGGTAGGTAGGTACCTACCTCAACCCGTACTTGGACTTTTTTACTGATGAATCAATAATATGTACCTATATATTTTTAATGAAAACTGACTTGCCTTTATGAAATGAAAAAAACACATGATCAAAATTACCGATGTGATTGCGGATGACCGAGGATATTACACGATTTATCACTGTCAAACAAACGAGAAATAGACTCTCTCTTTCGAGGAAAGACACCTAATTAGCTGTCTCTCTGAAACAGATCGAAAATGCCAAGATGGCCGCCAACTCTCTCTTTCAGAAGTTACTGAATAACCCTGTCATGGATACTATAAATCTCTTCTTCCAAAAGAGGGAGTCGGACCGAAAAGAGATGTCTCTTTCGCTTAGTGAATGGGCTTACATTTTGGTCTAAAATCGTCGTTTCTTCCGTACACAGGTGCCATTTGGGTCCTAGTTGTACTTAAGCTTAGCAGCCCGATCGGAATATACCCAAGGGTGTTATGTGGGAAAAATGGGAGTAAAAATAGGGTTTTTTAAAGGTTTTCGTGAACACGAGCTTGTGACGTATAGTTTTCCTTTTTTTTCGGGCGAGAAGACCGTATATGAAGTTGATTTTGACCATAGTGAAGAATTAAGGTTGTAACGAAGGTTCAGCTCCAAAAATTCATTTTTTATGAGTCAAAAACCTGGGAAATTGTGTGAAATCACCATAAATTTTGTATAATAACACTAGAAGTAGTATCAGCAGGTGAATCAAGACAATTAAATGTCACTGTCAATGATAATTTGCAAACAAAAAAATAGGAGTCTAATTGGAGTTTTCGGGGCCAAAATCGGTGGAAACCATACAAAATAGCTATTTAAATTATTGCACATGAAACAAACAATAAATGAAGAGCCAACGTTTCTATAGGTAAGTCCAATAGAATAATAAACCCAAGCGACAAGGAATTTGCAACGTTTTTAATATCTTTAACATTCAGTGATCTTTGAGCAGCTCATTTTAATTTTTAATTGTAAACCTACTGCATTTTGTATAACATCCGTATTGAAATCTGTGAATCATTGTCCTATTTACTCTGGTAGTTTCATCAAAATTGTAGTTCTGCGAGCTACATGGATTCCAAATTTTGCAAGTATAAATGCAATCCTTATGAAATTCATACTGGATCCAAAATTCAGTTTTTTAAAGAGGAGTCTTCCGCACATTTACAGTACCCGTTACTGATTGCCAGATACAGTAGGAACCAAAACGATTTGAAATTATCTGAAATGCGAACTTCGAGCGGAAATTGCGGTTATAGAGAACACAAACTGGTTTCTTCTAAAAGTTATCACAGCGCTTCAACACCCTTGGTAGACTTGGAAGCGAAATAAGCATGAAAGTTGAAATGCATGGATATAAAAATCCCTAGTTAAGTATAATTTCAAAATCCATATTACTTAGCTTCTTATTGAGTGAAGCCTACCTTATTTTACCGTGCTCGAATATGAGAAGAAATTTTACTCGCTTTACTCACGACAACCCAGGTGGTCATTTTAATGGCATCCGGTACCTCTTTGTTCAGTTTAGAGAACGCCTTTATTTCGGCTACAATAAGTCCAATGATGACGCCTTCGTAGACGGCAGCCAGCGAGTAGAACCTTGGATCGGAAGTTATGTCCTCGTACCACGTGTACGGGTAGTCTATCGGGAACCAGTCTCTGCAAAGGGCACGAACCTGAAAAGTCAAGTTCTCGATTAAATAATGCAATATTGTTCTATTCACCCCGCCGAAATTGACAGGAGACGTTAAGATTCAACGTCATAAAATAAATCCCAGGTCTGTAGTCATACAGTAAATGGTTGTTTTACGGGGTTGTGCACGTAACGACGTAACGTGATTCTACATTAACAGAGTTTCCTGATGGGATTGCTGATTTTTTTCCAAATTTTAGGGATGGGTCGAATAACGAGTAACAGTTACAAATAACATGCTATTAGAAAATAAAGAAATTGTCGTTAGTCAATCCATGAAATAGCTGTTAAAAAAACGCTGCAAATCCCTGCACAACGGTTTATTATTTTGTACAGAATACCCTTCTGTTACACATCACAGCTCTCCGTAGGTTAGCACCTAACCCCGTACACGTTACCAGGTACCTACCTAAATCACGAGGTAAATGTTGCTAAAATAATTCTGTCGATGACAAACAGTAACTAAAATGGCAAAAAGAAACGCAAATAATGAAGTTCTGAAGGGAAACTGTTGATGTGGAGCAAAAAAAGTTGCAAACGTACCTACGAACAATCTCCAGCCCCTTCTATGTAGATGGTATAATGAACCGTTGTGTAATCATTTACCGTTGTGTAATCATTTACCATTGTTTAATAATTTGCCCATCAATAATACTTCAAGGTTCGTTCAAATTTCACTACCTATCAACAAACTCCTCGACTACATACTCCGTGAATATAATCAGGTGATCCCTAGCAATGATTTTATCTCGGGCCAATTCCCGATTGTTAGCGCGTCCCTAGTGATGGTATTTGGGCTAAATGTATACAATTTCATTCACCCTGCTGCTGAAAAAGCCTGTCGGTGCGAACTTCTGGGCCTTACTGTGAACGAACGGCTGGACGTACAACGCTCCGGGTGGTCTTGAAAAACTCTCAAGTTCGAGAACTATTTAAAACCGTAAAAAATTCGATATATCGACGTCCTGGAGATTTCAGCCCCTATTTTTCACCCCTTAGGGATGACTTACATTAACGCCGAGCTTCGAGGACCAACTAGACCCCAAATGGGACCCCTATAAACCGAATTTCGTCAATTTTGGTTTACGGTAACTAAGAAAAGTGCTCAGTACGGCGTACGGACAGAAATTTTTGTATGGCATTTTCCGATTCTACATACCTTGAAACGGAAACCATCAAATTTTGAGGGGGGGGGGTTACAAATTTTTTTTTCATGCTCGATTCCAAAGATTCTTAATTGAAAATAATAAACAAAAAACGAATGATCGAACATGGATATATTTTACTAGTAAAACATCTAAAACATCCGTGAACCGAATGATGCGTCTTGAGTATTTAATTTTCTGTCCATTTAAATTTCCATGAGCAACCGACATCGAAGTAAAACGCTACTGTCTGTGATCAAGGTTGCTAGGTCGAAATTTTTTTCTTTAGATCAACAGATTTCAGATGTGGTACAAAAAATACAGGTTATTCATGCAAATCCAGCGGTTTTTTTCATTTCTTTTTTTTGTCATGATCCACCGATCTACCGTCATTTTATTTAGGCTTGGCATCACTGACTTCATCTGCTATTTTCTGTATTTCGTTATCCATTTGTATTCCGCTATTCTGTTTTATGATTTATGGTTTTGGTTACACTTCATTTCGACTTTCGACGCATGTTCAATTTGTTACTCCGTTATTAAACTTGTATTTGAAACTAAGGTATTTCGTCAACATTTTCCTATTTGGAGAGTGAGAGAGAACCAGCATTACCGTTATTCGAGTCAGAATGAATAAACAGGTACTTAATAAACTAAACTAAATAAAATAATAATGGGTAGCAGGGCACAATTTGTCCCTTATTGGGTAACGCAGGTACATTACCTACCAGGCAACAGAGTATGTAGTTCAGAAAAAGTAGGGTAAAATGGAGACAATATCTGAAATAAAACTGACTGAAGACTGGTATGTGAAAATAATCACTATGGTGAATAAAGGTAGGAGTAGGAATAATTCTATGGACTAGTGAAAGAATGGCGTAATGTAATTGAAACGTCGGGGGAACGTGAAACAACGGAAAAGCGTACTATTTCAACATTAAAAATAACGTACATTTCCCACAGATGACAAAACTAACAATGGGGGGGGTTAAAGGTGGATATATTTCTGCTAATCTTTCCAAGTTGCTATTATTTGCAGCAGATTAAAATAAGAGCTACTTTTTTATAACGAAGAAAAGTTACCTGCAAGTAGCAGTAACGCACATCCCTACCATAATTGCTTTTGGTGTTACTAAGAAAATCGAACCGGCTTGCCAGAATATATTTGTTTAGTTTCCATGATTACATGGAAAGCAGCAATGACGTTGTTGCGTTACTACTTCCTCCATGCTACAGCATAGCACAACAGACTTCCCAAGCAGTAGTATCGATGTCACAGCTCACCTCAACATCGTGGACTATATAAAACGAGCTGTATCCATAGAAAGGTGGCAATGGCGTCATCAAAACTTCCACATTTAATTAAAAATTAACTTGTGTACTTATTTCTCATCCAAATGAGAAATCATTATGTACCATCTTATCTCAGTGTCTACTTCCAAATTTAAAAAAAAAAGTATTCACCATTGAGAAACGTGATTTCAGTAGGTATCTTATAATGCCTACCATACAACAGCTTTTAGTTGTTTCTATCTTTATCTATCCTGATGAATTAGAACACAGCAGGTATCTATTAATCAACAGTATCTTATAGAAATAGTATCCTAATCCTGTGGAAATGTAAGACAGGTTAGTTGGGTGATTCTACAGGTCACGTTTTGTGAGCATGGTTGCTGTAGCCTTCATAGATGATGGATTCTCTGCTGCATCACGGTCTGTCCTACAGATGACCAGTCACCAGTCACATTATCCTTCCTTCTAATGTCGGCGGGTCAAGAGTAAAGCACTAGTGAACGTCGTACAGCAAGCTGTCTACCTACTTGAGGAAAAAATACTACAGGTTGGCAAATCAATTTTTTTGAATTGTTGAAGAAACTTTGGTATAGTTTTCAAAAACAATAAATTTGCCTGATTTTTCTTTTAGTTAAAAGGAAAAAAAATAGACTTGGACTTGAATAACAGTAAAAGAAAAACGGAGTACCTACCTGAAAACTATTTTTTCAATAACTCTGTTTTTCTTTGAAATGGGTTTCCAAGATTTCTTTGCGAGTGATTTAGTACGAGTGAATAACAGTAGGTACTTTAAACAGACCTCTAATGCCAATAGAACAAAAGAGGGTAATTTTTCAGGTTGTTAAAGTCAAACAGAACTCCACGCTACATGGAATTCATGAAAAAAGATGCCCCAAAACTGAGTACTTTGGAGACAAAAACCTGCACTACTCCTTTAAAAATTGAAGCAATTCGTGCAAAACTTCACAGATTTGTAGTAGACATCTTAACGAATCGAATGATACCACATTGGTATGAGAGGGTTTGATTGAAGCAAGAAAGTGCTGGAAGTCAATTTTTACCAAAAACCGTGGCTTTCTGCAGAATCACCCATTCGTTCAAGACACATAAAGATCACATTATGCATACTAACCTCTTCTAGGTCAGAAGGGCAAAGGAATCGCAGCTGGAGGTTATTCAAGTTACAAAGGGGCACAGATTTGTAGCCATTCTTCTTCAAGTCTTCATCTACTGAGTACCTGGTGTAACATTAGGGAAATAATAATAAAATCAAGTTTAAATAATAATAAAATTATATTAACTTAATAATTAAGTAGGTACGAACCTGTAACAAACCACAATGGACTAGCCCTCGTGTGATAAGCTATGCTGAACTGGTATTATGAGTTCACTTTGCTTGGTTTATGAAATATGAGGGGGATCTAAAAATTCGTTAGGTGAATTTCACGGATCACACCAACCGTTCATTTTTTTCTAAGGGTGAGTTCAAGAAACCAGAGACAACTCCAGCCAAATTAAATCTACACTCGAGCGTGATGGTGCCAGAAACCGGCTCGGAATGCAGTCATTCGGCCACCATTTTGGTCAACAGCCTCCTCCTAGCTGATCCACTAAAGCAGGGGTGTCAAACTTGCGGGCCACATGCTGCCCGTGAGCATCTTTCATGTGGCCCGTGGCCAGCTTGAAGCCCTTTGTGAATTTTGATGATTTTATTTTGTTTGTTTTAAATTTGAACTGAACACGGAAAATTTGTTGTGTGTAAATGCTTCAGATCTGAAGAATCAGATGTGCTTTGGTGCCCCTCCTGGCCCGTCGGATCAGGCTTGTGGTCGAAATGGCTGACTGTATTTACACATATGTTACAATCTTTATCCTGATCTGGCATCCGGCAGCAGTAAGTGCTAGGTTCACAAGGAGACGCAATTCCGGATGGCAATCCAGTAGGGCAAGTCTTTCTGCAATGTTATTGGCCAACGCAAAATGGATTATTGCAACGCAATGTCATGAATACTATATCAAAATCTCCAGATATTTTGCGCTGTTGGATCCGGTGCGGTTACTGCACACACCTCTCCTGTTCAGTTGTTCAGCCATATTGGAATTTGACATTCCTGGTTGATTTTGCTGGTTAGATTTCCTGTTACGATTCTACTACCATGTGAACGCCTCTGCGGCAAAAATGATGGCGAACGCGTTGCCCTACCGGATTGCCATCCGGAATTGCGTCTCCATGTAACCTAGCTTAAGTTATAGCGCCTGATTTGATTGTTTGACAGTTGCTGTGCGCTGTATAAGTATTTGTTTGTGGAAAAACTGCGGTTTTCACCGGTCTTAGCGATCTCATCAATAATCAACATGAAGTTCAACAGCATGAAGAGAAGGACTGAAGAAGAGAAGAGACTGTTTGGAGAGAGGTGGAACTAAATTATTTTTGGACGATAGTCAAAGAAAAAAATAGTTTGCCTGATTTGTTCAAAAAACATTGCTGTCCCACCGACAAAACTCTTGCAGAGGCTACAAAAGTGAGTCACAGCTAGTTTGTTCCGGAGTTTGGAGAACATACAAAAGAAAAACGGCGCCAGATTTCTGGTCAAATCCTGAAAAAACAATGATGGGAAGAAATTTCTATTTCTACAGTCGACAAAACTATAATTTTCAATTGTAACACTTTCTAAAGTTGAAAATACAATATTTGAAGTTCAAAAATATTTTCCAACCATTCTTTAGGTACCTAACTTTATTTGAGTACATTGATTTTGATTTACAACCCCAAAATACACTCAAACAATTAAATTAAATTAAAGGAATAAAAACAATATAGAATTAATAAGAATGAGATTTGTGAAATTTTGTTTTAGGGTGGGGGGGGGGGATGGCGTGTGGCCCGCCTGAACCTTATAATTTCATGAAGTGGCCCACCGAGTTTGAGTTTGATACCCCTGCACTAAAGGGTTATTTAATACTATGTACCAGTACTAGAGGTGTGCCGATACCGCCGGAACGGGAATGTGGAACCTTGTCTCACGATGGAACTGTTCCAGGCCGCTCCACTTACCGGTCCTACCGATCCGAAGACTGGCTGGTGGAAGACAGAGCCGCTGGAGTGGGGAGACCTATCGCTCAACGGTCTGCTTCCCGATCCAGCTCCAGTGCTCCACCTTCTCGATCCAGTTCCACCTTCCCGATCCGGACTCGTTCAAATTGTTCTTGATCCTCTAACTAACCATACCGCCCTATCGGTCCTTGGAACTGGATCCCTTACCGATCTCCGACTCGACCGCCTTGTCAATCCTTAGCGATCATATTCCGAAAACATTTCCCTCGCCATTATTATTTAAATTAACTTCATTATTATTCCTCACATAATTTATTATATCCAACCTTTATTTTTTTGAGAATGCATACGTCATATACCTAACCTTTAACGCAATTAAAAATTTTTGTATTAAAATTTTGGTACCAAAATTTTTAATTAAGTAAATTATATAAGGTACCTAGGTGCTTAACTTTAAAAAATAAAAACGAAAACGGCCGTGTTTGGCATTTGGTACATATTGACACCCTTCTCTTCAGAGGCTCCAGGGATTTTGATTGAATTTATGAAACTTCCCTTTTCTTCTTACTATGAAAGTGATGCCTAATACTCTTTTTCTCCTTAAGTATTTTAAGCAGGTTGAAATCCCTACCTATTGGGTTCCTTAATTGGTCAAAACTAGTAAACAGATTCCATAAAATGTAAAAGACATCGGAAATAATTAGAAATAAAACTGAGGAACCCAGAAAGCAAACTGAAAAAAAATGACAAGCTGCCTCCTCTTTCTCCCTCCGCCTTTGACCCCGGAGTCCGAATTTGAGCGTCTTTTCCAGGATTATTCGTAAATACCCAATGAAAGAAGTCCGAAAAGTCCAAAGTCGAATGAACCCTAGGCAGGAGCAGGAGGAGAGCGTTAGCAAGAGGGGATTGATGGGGTGGTGAGAGGGGTGGAATACCTTGTTCTTCCCCCCCCCCCACCCAGCGGAACGGTAAGCGGAACAGGACCGGTAATTTGGAACTGTTCCAGTGATGGAGCGGGAACAGGGGGAACGGTTCCGATAAAGATCGGTATCGTCACACCTCTAACCAGTATTCTTGGTTCCAAGCACCCCCCCTAGCACTAGACAGACAGACAACAGCCTTGGGGGAAAAACACAGAAGTGCAAATTGGGGAATCCATATACCACGTGTACTATCCTTGATATGGTGCATACAGCATCCACACATGAGCTTTGATCCAGCCACACATGAGTTTGTAATGAGTTCTGCACACAACCTTCTGCACACAAAAACTGTGTTCCAACCACACCACGTGTTGAAACTGTTCAATATTATAGGTTTTATCGACAAACTGTTCCAAACGTGTCAGGTCTGGGAACTGAATTCGTTCCCACCGGGGATGGGGTTTTTTTTCCCAACAGATCTGAAGGTAACCCCGCGGGAACCTTCTCAAAATCTCATTTCCCTTCAGCTAAACTGATCTTTCGTCTCTGTGGTACCTACTCAGCTATTTTTCGGCCCTAAAGTCATCGCAGTTGTTTGGCGTGTTTCCAAGGTGTTCCAGCCGATGAGTTCTCGAAATGAAACTTCTAAAACTCATCCCCACCCTTCACAAAAACTTAGGATCTGGGTTTGAAACTTTTAAAAACAAGTTCCGGTGGCTGGAACATACCTATGAACAAAAGGGGAAGAGCATTCGGTTTGCTCATTGTGACGAAAAAACCACGTGCAAACCATTTGGCGTTTCAAATAGGTTCAAGACGGTTTTCAAGTTGACTAGATCCATCAGAGGATTTTGTGACTTACCGCTTTCCAACAAGATGCCCCCATTTGCTTTCTAGCTTCGGGTTTGTGAATGTGTGTTGAGCTTCCCATTTCTCGTTCGTTTTCACATTTCGGATAATTTTACAGCTTCGAATTTTGCAATTTTTGTACGGATCGTTAAATTTCGACATTCAGTTTTACATCTAAGGAAAATGAAAACTCAAAGTAAAAATTTTTTTACGATGAAGTTAGTTGGCTGAAAAACTGAAAAAAAAACGGGGAAAAAAGAGCTGGAGAAGGGTACGCTAAACAATGAAATCCATTCCCCAACAACACCCATTCCCAGCGCTCATGACGTTCAAGCGGTTTCCAAGCTGGTGTCGTGCAAGCGAACTGGGTGGTTCAAACCGGTTGTTAAGGCGCCCATACACTGTCCAACCGTCGGACCCAACAAGGGATGGGGAGAGATGAAAACGCCTCCCATTCCCTACTGTTGGATCGTGTGTGGGAGGACGTCCTACCGTTGGATCCGACCAACCTGGTTGGGTGTGGTCGGATGGCAAAACCGCCCAACAAACATGGTTGTGCCCTTCCCCCTCCATTACTCCCGACCAAGTTTACCGTGTGTGGCGCTGTCGGACCAACTTCTTCTTCTTCTCCTGTAATTTTTTGTTCGTCTGAAGCAGACAGACGTTGTTTTACGTAATTTTTATCAGTTTCTCCTGTTATCAGTTGTGCCAGTACCTCAAGATATTGGAGTTTGGATAATTCGTGTTTACTGTTACTGTTTTGTTATTATCATGAGAGGTGAAACAATGAATTGTACCGAAGTTGATGCAACAACGGAGTTATTGGAAAACTATAGGATTCACGTTCGGGAAAAATAAAAAAACGCGGGAAACTTGGTCGGATTGGGTGCTTGTTTGGTTGGATCGTGTGTGAAGCGCCGTCTGGTTGGCAGGGGGCGCGTTTTCGCCTCTCCCCACCCCTTGTTGGGCCCGACGGTTGGACAGTGTATGGGCGCCTTTAGCAAATCACCCGTCAAACCCACCGCGAACAAACCTATTAAAACCCAAGCCTCTTCTTCTCTATAACATTATTATTATACTAAACCTAACCCTGGTGATGAAAACCGATGCATAAATGCCGACTCGACCTCGTTTGGGCTACGCTTGACTGGGTATAACTCTGGTTTCTCGAATCCACGTTAAAAATGGCTACATAACTGACTAATGCCTGTCTGACAGTTGAAGCAATAATTAGCTACCAAAATAAATCCTGTTTCCGCAGTGATTTCAAAGGGCCCACGACACATTTTGCCGCACTCTTGTCACGAAGCGATCGGTAAGCCGGGAATGATTCCTTTCCAGGATGCTTCTTTACAGATTTAGAGGGTATCGACAGTTCACGTTCCACTCTGGGCAGAGTTTCTTCAATTCGCGTCTTGCAGCTCATATCCACACCTCGTCACTCAATGGTAATAAGGACGTTTTAGATTTACGACTCCACAATCCCTTGCAGTCACATCCGACCTTTAGCTTCTTTTGTCTATCTGTAGGAAGCCTGCTCAAAAAAGATCACGAACCACAGATTTTTGTCCGAATTTTCACGAAACAAGGAAAGTATTTCCAAGGTTGACGATACTAAAAAAATCACGGTACAATACCTTAGGTACATACCTCGATCTCAGACCGATCTCACTTTCTGGACATTATCCCGTTTTGGGTGAGAACATTATAAACCGCAGATGAAAAGATTTTAGAACTGAAAATTATGGAATTATGCCTGCTCTTGGACGGATAGAAAGGAGGAGATTTACGTTTGTGCAAACGCTCCGGTCTGCATTGTAGGTATGGCCCCAAGTTGTGAATAAAACTGTTTATATATTTTTATTAAAAAAAAAAAATTTGGAATAGCCATCAAAATCCCCCTCAAAAGTAAATATGGGTAATAATAAATTGAATCTGAACGTTACTTACCTATTTTACTGCTTAGTACCTACGTTCGAGAATAAAATTTCAGCTCTGATTTTTTTTCATGATTCGGTTGAATCGAATTAAACTGTAGAATTTGTCTTAAGATCATACAAAGACTGAATGCAAGATCATTGGAGGGCCTTGGCCACCTGAACGTTCCACTGATAAGTAGGTGTGTACGTTTATAGTTTCGGCGAACTTCTAGGTATCTATCTAATAATTTGGGTCCTCCAATGCCGAGGTCATGTTTCAGGCTATTTGGGTATCTTATCTACGGAACTATTCCGTAAGAGGGCGAAAGAAAAACACGTCCCCAGGGTCATTTCCGAGAGTCCCCATTCGCAGACCTAAGCATAAAAGAAGGTACCTACTGTAAACTTCAGCGTCGTGTCCAACACGCGATCCATCAACGACGCAGAACGCTTTTACTTATTAGTAAATATTAACCGAATCAGAACGGACATCAGTAATTGAGGACTAATAAATTAATCAAGTCATCATAAATCAATGAAACTACTGGGAAATAGGTACCGGAGCGTGAATAACAATGATGAGTGAATTTAATTGAAGGCATAAACTCACCAGCCGAACGCGTCCATTGACTGCTCAAGCTATTCGTCAGCGCATGTTTTGACCGAAAATCCCTTTTCACTTAATCCGGTCTAAAAAATAACATAATTTGAGAGGATCTAATGGAAAAACCGAAGAATTTTATATTTTGTACCAAATGGCAACCTGGACATAACCTTTTTGCTTTGGAAAATCAGATGTATGGAACAGATGATTCACATTTCATGAAATGTATTCAAAGGTTGACTCGGTTGCATCGCAGAATCAAGCACACACTACTCGTGACGTCATCAATGCAGGTATGCGCACACCCATGGATACTATACGTACTTTACGTACGTACTTTATTTGCTTACATGAAAAAGACCGTTCCCTGTAGGCTTACAGCATAAATAATCATATATATGAGTCGATGTTGAACTTTGTGAAAAATGCTAGGTACAGTGTATGGAGGGAAATTCAAATGCCAACTGAACAATGGTTGGAGTATTTTTTTACTCCGTGTTTTTGGGTGCGGGGGCTTTGGTCTTATGGACGCAACGCCCCTGAGCCATGGTGCTTAGTTTCCCTGCTGCTGCTCCTTATTTTTTTCAACCCGTGAACTGGTAATTACTTTTTTTTTACTGACAAACTGGTAAGTACAAAAAATACGAAATCTACCAAAGTATGGATACCTACATATTAGTTGGTGAATTCGCAAAACCATTCGTCTCAATTTTTCTATACAACTAAGAAACAAATTGTCGACATCATTATCGAACTTGCATGATACAATGTATTATTGTGTTGTACCTACGTTATTGTGAGTAACAAAAGGCTGTACGGTTATGTATTTTCTTGATAAAATACAATTTCGTAATTTTGGTGACCAATAATCAGTAGGTCTTATATGGTACCACTGGAATAGGCAGGAGGGTTAAAAACGTTTCATTGCGGACTTTCACCCCTCAGTCAATACTTACCTTAGTACCAACTTAATAGGTATATGAATAAATTGGAAAGAGAAAACATGTTTCAAGTCTAATTAAATCCCCCTTCAAGTTTATCAATTAACACAAAAATGTTCTAGTAGTGCTTTTTCGACAAACTCCTCTCAATCCTGAGTTTTTCCTACAAATGTCCTTTCCCGTTATATCATTGATTTTTAAAATTTCAAAATCAACCTCTGGGCAGACTACAGAAATCTCAACATACAACCATGTTGTTACTCATGCAACCTTTAGTCTTGTTCAACTTGTTACCTATGTCCTTCATCAGTGGTTCGTGAAAGAATTCGACTACTTTTTACTTAGGTGTTCCAAACTCGTGAATAACTCAACATCCAGAGCTTGCGATGAATACTCGTAGAAAGCAGGGTAGGGTATAATCAGAACATAATAGTCAGTGAGAATATTTGTATTAATAACCTTAATATTATCATCTTCATATAATTTACTATAGAAAACTCAGAACACACTCAAATATTCAGGATTTATATAAATTCCTATCAATACATCACACACCTGCGCGCTCATCATGATTAAATGCGCCACGTTTATTAAAACAAAACACACATCCTATTGATTATGCAACTTCCTCCCCTTTTCACTGTTGAAACTAATTCTGGGGCTCCATATTAACTCTTCAATTCCCATGGTTGTGACATGAAATTATAAGAAACTGCTCTGGCTCTTATGGGAGAATAGACTGATGAGAGGTAGATGAAGGACAAACTGGTGTCCAAATAAAACAATCAATGATAACGAGGAAATTTATTTTCCAACTCGAATATCCTAAGGTAGACCGGTTACTTTCTGATGTAGTTCCCTCTCCGTACTGTGTAATGCGATTGAGGGATGGAGTGATATTTAAAAACAAACCGGAATAATAATAGAGCATTTGAGATCGTTGAGGTAAACATAAAGAAATGCTATAATTTGCGAATGGTTAAGTAGTGATTGTGGTAACAACAGTTAGCAGGATTGCAATATAATGCTGCAGAGGTAGAGAAGATAAGACGGAGAGTATCCTAGAAGCAGGTCCTTGTCATCCCCACTTTAATTGGCAGTCCAGCTTGATTAACATACTTTCATGTGGAAAGTACCTAACACCAATGAAGCTGCAATGGGTCATCAGCTAAAGAATGTCCGATCGAACTTCGGCCGGTTCATTACCGATATGCACATGTAACAAATTAGGACAGAAGTACAGCAGCAAACACCTTCACACACGCATCAGTGACAGCCACAACTCTCGAGAACCAGGACATCACTTCAATCCATCCGTTAAACACTGGTCGGAACAGATAGGAAAACGAAGCCACAAGTCTGTGACCTCTCGTGATGCGAATACTCCACAATAATTGAACTAAATGAACAAAAACTAACCAACTGACAAGGTTCTTCAAAACAATTTAGAATACAAAGTCACCTATTTACTCTGCAGGAAGTGTATAATTTTTCCACAGAAAGTATCGTGCACCTTCAGAAAATCGTTCTGTTTACAACATGAATTTGAGTTATGAGAGTTCCAACTAAGTCTTGGCAGACTTTCACGTTACAATGAAGCAAATACCCTTCAAAATGTATATCGACGAACCATGCGTCGAAGGCCCCGAGGGGACATTGCACCTGCAGAACCACAAGTCCAATGATTTTTCAAACCCTTTCATCACCAAATGAGTGCATTTTTTAATATATTAACTCGAAGTGCGTGGAAATATGACATCGCCACTCAACGCTTATGAACGCCCCTCCAACTGCTGGTCACAATGTTTTCCTATTGAAAGGTATGTTGAGGCGAGAGAAATCAACCCAGGTTTCGGTAACTAAAATATTTGTAAATTTTTTAACTAGGTACAGACCAATGGAATCAGCATCGCTTCAACGGGATGAATACACTGAATAGCGTAGCTCAAAGTGAGAAGGGACACATACTAGAAGCTAGTTGTGCAGAATGACCCCAAACTTGAAATGTATCTTTATGTAAAAGGAATTTGGAAATGCAAATGGTAATCGTTTATGAAAAGGAATCACAACAAAACGAAACAGAACTTCAAATACAAGTAAGTACACAAGCATAGAAGAAACAACTACGTTCAAGGAAACACGAATATCTGTAAAATAATAAATAAAATAGTGTAGGACAAGTTTAACGGGCCTCAAAAACTGAAAGTAGAAACCTGGTTAACGTTTTTTGATATAGGTTGAAAAAAGAAAGAAATTTTTGCTTTTCAATGGGGGGGGGGGGGGGGGGAGAAAGTGGGCTTAGTTGTATTTGAGGTTGGATAGGAACTCTTTGATGTGATCCTTGTCCCTGCTGAGCCAAGCAGCGTTGAGTCTGATCGACTCGACAGACTGCTGGATGCTTCTCGATGCGGCAGAGCATTCTTTGTTCTTGAAGAATTCTTCTACAGCGACGGCCATTTCCTCAGTGGCGAAGTTCTCCATGGAGCTTTTCACGAGGCGTGTGAGGAGGAATCCGCCCTGCAATAAAAACGTAGATGGTAGTAACCCAGGAACTAGAGCTGCAGGGCGAGGTCTGAACACGGGCAGTTCTCAAAACCGAGTACGTTGTATACACCCAATAACAAAAATAAGGAAACCGTGGACAAGGATCATAATACGCAGCAAATGAACGAAATTCACGTAGGATATGATAGAAATTATACCTCGTATCTGTGGAGAAGTTCGACCCAGTTGGCTCGCATGAAGTCCCAAACTAGCTCTCTTCCGTTCTTGGTCATATCGACAGAAACAATGACGAACACCTTATCCTGAGATCTAACTTCGTCCTGGGAAAACGAAAAAATAAATATAGTGAGATTTATCTCGTATCTCTTCTTCTCTCGATATCTTCTATCTATATAACTAAATTTACAGATGATTTTCGTGGTGTCTGTCTGTTTGTCTTTCAATCACGCCAAAACGGCTCAATGGATCAAACCCATCTCGCGTATTTGAATGTTTCTATGACCAGGGAAGGACATAAGGAGGTTTACTTCCGGATCCGATGGATAGGGGTGGGGGTTTATAGGGAAGCCGAAACATAAAAAAATTAAATTCTCAAAAACGGCTCGATAGATCGAACCCATCTCGCGTATTTAGATGTTTCAGTGATCGGGGAAGGACATAGGGGGATTCACTCCCGGATCTGATGAATAGGGGTGGGGGTTTATAGGGAAGCCGAAACATAAAAAAATTAAATTCTCGAAAACAGCTTAATGGATCTAACCCATCTCGCGAATTTAAATGTTTCTATGACCAGGGAAGGACATAAGGAGGTTTACTTCCCGATCCGATGGATGGGGTGGGGATTTATGATCCATCACGCAAAAACGGCTGAATGGATCAAAGCCATCTCCCGTATTCAGATGGTTGGTTCCTACCTATGATAATTACCTTTTTGTCTTTAACATTATAACAGTTTCTAAAGGGACATGTAAGAGATATAATCTGTAAAGCGAGAGGTAACAAAGTCAGATGGACCCACCCTGAGTTCTACCAGTCAGCGACGGGCAACACAGCTAGTATTATATAAAATGATACAGGTAACCTGACCGCGGTCGAAAGGCTGGATGGATTTCGATAGTTTTTTGCAAAATGCTTGGATTTGGCCTGGGCTACAGTTTAGCACTCATAGATACAGAAAGGATACAGACACGGGTGTAAATGAGAAAAATGACCATTCGTTCAAATAACACAACTTGCCCTTCCACCCTCCTTCTGGACCTACCCCAACCCCAAACATGTCTATGCATTTATATTTTCGGATTTCCACAAGCTGTTGCTACACTGGTTTCTAGCATTGCTACCGCTTGGAATCAGAAAATGAACTAGCGATTACTTACGGTCATGGCAAAGTCTAAAACTTTGGAAAGGATCTTCTTATCCTGGAATGCCCCAAGGGCCCTGCCAATCCTGTCTTTCTCTTCTTGGAGATTTTCTTCTCTGTACAGCTGAGAAAAACACAACATCTGGATGAGAAAAAAGCTACTTGGCCACTAATGAATGTTATCAAGAACCTACTGTTCATGGATAGGTATAATTTATTGATAGGTATTATGATTCAATATGAAGATTTCATCATCATTACTGCCTACCTTGATCATTGTGTTGAAAGTATCTTCGTCACCGACTGAGAGCACAGACTTGTATACAGCGGCCCTCAAGTCAGCAGGGATGATGCACTCACCGGATACGTGGGCGTTGAATCTCTTTTTAGCTTCTGCGATTGTCTCCTCGTCGCCGTACCATCCCAGTCTTCCAATGACTAGAGACCTCAACAGAGTGTCCATATGACCTGCGGACAATTATTGGACTTGACAATGCAACATTATTTTAGGAGAAAAGAAGCTTCGAGCAAATTGAAGAGCCACAATCTACGGATGTTGTGAAGTTGCTTCCGCCTATCACCAAGTATGCTACTAGAGTTCTAGAATTTCAAAAATTAAAATGAATAACTGCGTGGAAGATTATGGAAAGTTAAGAAATTAATGGGTCCTCCCTCAAAAATCAATACAGTACCTACCTGATCATTAATAAAATGTAAATACAGCTCATGGGTACTGATCTTAGTTGTTCACTGGAGGTACGTCTATATTCACAGAACTTGAACCCACTAATATTACCCCCACCTTTGAACTCCATTTCCACAATGGGGTATTCTAGTGGGTCAGAAAATTTTCCAGTTCAAGGGTTTGTGGAAAGTATGTAAAATGTGCGAAAAGGAGATCATTTAAGTCACCATATCAGTAGGAAGGAAATATAAATAAAATTATGAAAATCCAAGAAACGAGGGAAAATACACCTACTTCATTAACTGGCACCTGGATGCTATAAGATATTTATGGTATCCCTACTGATCCATTACTTCTCTGAAGTCCTGCTACTCAGCTAACTTCATTCAACACCGGTTCTTAAAGTTTCTTCTACATTTTGTTTGTGAGGTTTCATCAAGCATGGTTTCTTCTACTGGCTCAGATAGGTCTACTTCCGAACTCCTTAGTTCTATTTGCTTTCCCGATTTTATGTAAACATTTCCAGCAAACATACCAAATTTCCGTTAACCCCAAGCAAGGTCCTTGGGGTTAACAGAACAAAAGCCGAACAGAAGAGTGCCCTAGATGTATCCATCGCATTCAAATAACCCTTAGCTTCAACGTTCTTCTAACAAACCTTCGTTAGGCTTGGGTTCCCAGCCGAGTTTCTGGCCAATGGGCTTGAAGAGGTGACGTCCAAACTTCTTGAACTCTTCAGCGTAATCCGTGTTTGAGATTAGAGCACCGAGCTTGCCCATGCAGTTAGCGATGATGCTCCACACAGTGAAGTTGTCCTCGTTCCTCATGGCAGACAACACTTTGAGGACCTGGACTGAGCTAGCCTGACCCGCTTTAACCTAAGATAAACAACGTCATCTTAATTTTCCAGTTCAAGAAGTTTATTGAGAATCAGAACGAGAACATTCACTCTACTGTGGTAACAACGTGAACGTTGAATATGGGTTATGGATATCACTAACCAACGCAAAGAGGTCATCAACGATCCCCAAACGATCCAATGGAGGAAGAGACTTGTCCTCAATGGCAGGAATCAGTTGGTCCAAAACGTTTTGTGGATACTGAACTCGGTACACACCGTTGGTTCCAGGGTTTAATTTCACCCAAGCTCCTTCTGGGACATCAGGTATCGTTATCTGTAAATAGTGTTGAATATCACAACTCATAGAATATAAATTAATGGATATTGCATTCAAATCATTCACGATATGGACATACTTTGGCAGTCTTGCTCTCAAGAATTTCTGAGTGAGCGACTTCTTCTTCTTTACCTTTCACTGAAAATGTGAGTGGCACCATCCACAGGGATTTGTTGTCGGCTGTAATGAAACATTAAAACTTAATACTTTGGTTGATACTCGGGTGCATCAGAACCAGTCTGGTCAAGTTCATTTTGCATAGTAATCCATGCTCGGAGAAAATCAGATCTCCTAGTTTACATTTTGGAAGTCTGGTTGGTCACGAAGGATGTTCATGGGTGCCCAAAAATTTCATGTAAGTAATTCATTTATATAACTTAGGGAAGAGTGTAACATCATTTTTAGAAACGATAAGGTCTATTAAGAATTTGCATTTAATGTCTAATTTACTAGCAACTTTTGAGGCAATAAATGGTAGAAATTATTAGTTATCTAGGCAATTTAAGAACCAAGAGTCTGTGGACAATGACTCTTCTCTAATCCCGGAGTTTACCTAATCAGGCACCTAATTCGGCAGGTACATAACAAATAGTGAAGTAAACAGCCACTTCAGGCTGGGGCTCTATTGCCCAGCTGGTGTTGTGGATGTGACCGGCTGTCCTCCGGGAGGATCAGAATTGGATCCGATAATTTCGCTCAAGGCTGCCGACTGCCTCACCGTCCTAGGTTGGTTTACTGCCAGCCCTGGATTCCACAGAGTTCACCTCTGCGTCCTGTGCAACCTCAGGGTGGATGAAACTGTGGAGCACTTCCTGGAGGAATGCCCAATCCTCGGACATGTGGGAAGTAGATGTTTTGGCCGAGAGGCACTGACCAGGGAGGAGTTATTGGCGATCCTCAATGGCCGGGGCTCTTTTCGTATTTCCGTGAGGCCTGGCGCTACAGGGATTTCATCATTTCTGAATTTAATTATACCTGAAAGCTATCTAACCCCTCTATGATCCTTCCTGATGACTACTTTCTTTTCTACTTTTCTTAATTAAATCCACCGTGACAGAGCTTCAACATGCTCAGCCACCTCAGGTACACAAAGAATTTCCTAATATAACAATATGAAATCAACTCACGGTCAGAATTGTCTGCCACGAATTTCTGTTGAGAGACAGTAAGAATGCGATTATTGCCATCTTGCTCGGAGGAGGTGACCTTAATAACTGGGAAGCCCATTTGCTTTGTCCAGGTGGACATCACAGCACGAACGGGTTTCTTGGAGGCTTCCTCAAGAGCTGCCCAAAGATCCTCGGTAAACGTATTCTTGTACTGGTGGCGAGTCAGGTACAAATTCATTCCTTTCTTGAAGTCCTGAAATGGAAATTTTGTTCTAAATACTATGATTATGATGGAAAGGTATACTTGACGTGTATAAAATCATATATACCTAAAATGGGTTTCAGAAAGGCAGCAGTCGTATCTATTAATAAGGCACTTATGCTTTAATTGATATATGTTACAAAATTAGGTTGACGCTTTCCATAGGCCCCATAAATTATGACTGTTCTGTACATACGTGTAGAGACCATACAGTGTAATGTGAGCAAACAACAAGGTGGCACTTGAAAACTTACAACAAATACAACGAATTCTGAATGGAAATTTCTACCTATAAGTGTTTTGGAATCCCCTTTATTTCAGTAACAATTTAAATACCATTTTCCATGTCTGTCCAACCTACAAGTTTGTTCATGACTCGCACAAAGTAATTCTATCAACAAATAGTAAAACAATCATTCTTCTGGACACTCACGTCGTCTCCAATATATCTGTGTAACATTCGGATAACAGAAGCTCCTTTATTGTAGGAAATATCGTCAAAGATCTCATCGATTTCCGAAGGGTGACCGACTGGAACCTGGAAATGAGAAATCGACATTGGATTACAATACTACAATTTCCCCCTGTAGATATTTCCTTTGAGACGAACATAATTAGGCCCTTTTCCATTAGGACACCTCTTCACTCACTGGCGGGGCAAAATCAGTGGGTTTTCTGATGTTAAACCTTAAATTCAACAAATTAAATGCGCGGGAGGAGGGGGGGGGGGTCAACATTTGATCTGGTGGTGGATTTCTAGAATAAGCATAATTTTAGGTTATTCATTCAACAAACCAAAGTTCACTCACTTCTATAGGATGGCTGTTCTTGAGGCAATCGAGTTCGAGAGCTTTGATGAAAATATCTGAGACGAACTGAGTCCAAATATTGTACTCGGGGAACAGGTGGGCGACGCACAAGTTTTCAACAAAGGAGGCATATCCCTCGTTCAGCCAGAGATGAGTCCACCATTCCTAAAATTTCATTTACAGAAAGGGTTAGGTCGGATGAAATCGAAGGAACGAGTGGAATTGAAGCGTAGCAATGATGGTGAACTATAGCTACTGAAACAAATGAAAAATCGTTTAAAAATCAGAAAAACCCAGAAATCTGTCTAAAATTTCCAAATCAAATTAAAATTTTCTCAAACCAATTTAAACAGTTAAAATAATAAGAGTCAAAATTAAATAGAGTAAATTAAGTTGATGAAGTGATGAGAGTAATAGAGACTCCTATATTAAAAAAATGAAAAACGGAGTTACCGAAAGACTGAGAAGTTCCATTAGTACACGAAAAACACGGCTATACCGGCTGTTTGTTAATAAAGATGGTCTGATCACCGAAACCGGTATAACAGTATTTTTTGTGTGTATTACTCGTAGTAGAAATAGATAACCTTTCATTAACCCCGATGGACTTCTACGATTTCAACCGCGAGTGATTTAGTTCATATTCCTATAGTTTTCTTCAAAACCCACATATCCAGGTAAGGGTAGTGCACATAAAAGTAGGATAACTTGAATACAAATGATTCATTCTTGAACAAAAAAGTATTCAGAAAAGGACGGCACTATTTTTCTGTCAGCCAAGTTTTAAGCTATTAGTTTAATATTTTAATAAAATAACACTATTGAATTAAAAGTACACAAGAGCTGTCAGTGACATGATAAAACGAAGACTGATGTGAACTGACACTATACTGTCTCCAAATTGTAGCTATAGGTAGGCAGGAAGGTACTAGGAAATGGAGAGGCAGAAAACTATCGTCGACAGTAATCACTAGTGAAGTGTAGGGATTAGAAGAAGGGGGAATCGACAGCGACATTGAGTCGCTGTCCCAATTACCAGTCATTCGATGGGAGCCTCTTCAGATAACCAGCATGCCACGTCTTCAACAAGCGTAGAATAACCGTCAAAATAATACTGGTACATAGTTTGTATAAGTACGCAAGTGTGATTTTTCAGTGGAATCACTGCCACAGATGCCGCCATTGATGGCCTTGGTCTGTAGACCTGACTAGACGTCTAGCACTTCATTTATGCAATATACCCAAGGGAGACCTAAAAGTACCTCGTTCTCTAATTTAAGGTAGCACACAGTGTATGTCTCACCATAGTGACTAGATTGCCAAACCACTGATGAGCAAGCTCGTGTCCGACGACAACAGCGATCAGCTGTTTGTGAGAAGCTGCAGTGTTCTCGGGGTCCACGAGAAGACAGGCTTGCCTGTATGTGACCAATCCCCAATTTTCCATAGCACCTGAAATTATTTAAAGAATGAAAAAAATAAAGATGTGGTGCAATGAAGCTTAAGGTGCTTTATGGTAATATGACGGGCGAGCGGGGGTGTGGTGGATGAGATGGAATGAGGACAGTGACCAAGTTCTGTAGGTTCGAACCCCCAACGCCCCTGATCACAACCAAGGGCGGTGCAGCAAAGGGAAGCCTTGAACAAAATGATCGGCAAAAACAAATAGAAAAACGGTTTTTAAAAACCAGCTTTTAGTTCGAAATCATCTGAAAATAATAAACAGAAAAACTATTTCTTTTTGCTACCGGGAACACTGGAATTTTTTATGACTAAAAATAAATGCGTGGGGCATTGGGAGATATTTTACTTTTATTTAAATTCATGAGCTTTTCATTTTGATTCATGTGTTGTCATCGAAGATCGATGACTGCAAAATTTCAGCTTAAAAATCTATTACAAGATTTGAGCCGTACGGACAGAGCAAGTTATATAAAAATCTGTAAGGCAGCAGGGCGTAGCGAAATAGGGTCATACTGTCATTTGATTGGTAGGCACATGGAATGTAGATTTACCAGCAGAAAAATCAGCAATGGCGACCAAATCTATCTTGGGGAGGGGGTAAGCGATCTGGAAGTAGTCCTTGTAGAAGGGCAAGACCTTGGTGGCGACATAGAGGGCGAACCTCCCTTGCTCCTTGACACCTGGAGGAGTGTAGACCCGGACGAGAACTCCATCTTCCGACGTGTCCTCGACATAGTCGAAGTCACCGACGACCACTGCCACGAGGTAAGTCGACATGACGGGCGTTGGAGAGAATTTGGAGATCTTATGATCCCCGTCGACCTTCTCATTGACACAGGGCTGCAACAAGAGGGGAAGTTAAGTACAATTTGACGAAGAACAGTTCTACAGCAACAGTCACGAAGTAACAATATCAACGCATATTATGGTCAGCGAATCAGATTTCTTACAAATCTGTGTCACAAGTTTTTCCCAGTTTCTTATGGAGTTAGGCACTCAAAATTATGAAGGCCACAATCCACAACAATGATATTTTACAGAAGAAGATCCTTAAAAGTTATAACCGAAACAGAACAGAATTGGAAGACGTTTTTCTGTAGCTAATAATCATACCGCGCCCTTTAACTGTGAAGATAACATTTGGATAACGTAATGTAATGAAAAAATTCAACAATACCCTTGAGCTTGAATTGAGTAAATCTGGTTACAATTATTATAATTGACGCAATTAATCTGTCATAGAAGGTTACAGGTGTCCCAAAAGACGTTCTTAGGAAGATAATAGAAAACCATTTTTCAAAGATCACCTCATAATTTTTTAAGCAGAGATCTCAAATCCGAAGTCAACATTTCACGAAAATGTTGAAAAAATACGAGAACCCACATTTTCAATGCAGATTCACGTGAAATTTCATGAAGAAACGATCCATCACTCAAATTTTTGAGTGCGCAGAATGTGCGAAAAACCATGATTTAAAAAAAATGTATTCGACTACGACATGTGATACATGTACTTTCCGTGCTGAATTAGGTGATGATCTCAATTTTTCGATTCAAGATCATCCTATCAAGATAAATGGACCATAAATTTCATGAACAAGCTTTTTTGAAATTTATTTATTGTTAGAGAGAAACTTTATTTATTTTTTGGTTTTACTGAACATTGGGAATTTACGTGAAATGACACGGAGAAATGACCCGTCACTCCAATTTCTCAGTTTCTTCTGCACAAGAAAAGACTGCAAGGGCCGACAATCATTTTCGACGCGCCAAGGTGTTTTGAAGAATGCATTCGTCAGATCGTGGATCAAAAAATTGACATCACCACATGATTCAGCGCTAAAAATACCCCAAAATTATGTGCCTATCTATCATATATTATGTAATAGATAATTGAATACATCTACAAAAAACATGGTGTTTCACGTTTTTCACAAATTTTTGCTTTTTTTCACGCGTTTTTGCATTTCTCGTGGGGTGCGAATCTGCAATAAAAAATTGAGGTTCCCGAGTTGGTGTCAAAATTTCAGCATTTTCCTGAAATGTCTACTTTTGTTCCAACTCGATTCCCAAGAAAACTAGAAGGAGGAAGTCTCGCGGTACACCCTGTACAGATTCCGAGTCGCAGATACAAATAATCATCTAGCACTGGATTTTCTTCAACTGTAAGAGAAGCAGAGCTCAGATTTCTCACAAAGAAGGAACGAGTTGGTTCAAGTGGAAGATCATTTCTTGTCTCGCTGCCAACAGGTATTTCACACCTAGTATCACCGCAATGGTAATCAATACTCCGCCCACGTCGTTTACACAAGCTGTCGTCGAGTAGAAGGCTGGTTACGGTTTGCTGTGTAACTACTGAGACCATAGGATATAAAATCGAGCCAGAAGATACAGATATCGAACTCAGTGATTCTCAAACCTCGGTTCAAAAAAGTTCGGCCTCGTTCCTAAGAATCCAAAATATATTTCCTTCAGTTTTAGAGGAATGCACTCGAGTTTATCCCATTTCTTGGACTTCAAGTGCTGTTCGTTAGAAGCGGTAGGCGAACCCCAGCAACTAATAAAACAAGGGCCTATAATTACTTATAAATAATGTTCTCCAATAATTTTCGTTTACGTGTTTTCTGTATGTGTTTTTTTTAATTTTACTGTAATCTCTGATTGACTGTGAACCAGTGTTACCAATGTGCGGGGTTTTTCGCCTAGCAAAGAGGGAGTTTTCCAAGCTCTTCCACCATATCTGTGGCCAAATAATAAGGCTGAGCCTTGGTAAGGAATCGGAGGAAAACAAAAACAACGATGAAGCAAGCAGGAGGAGACAAAGAAGGCGTTAGTGCTGGACTTGTAGTATTTTTTGACCTGAGAGCTACCTAACTTATTGAATGCCTACCTACCTACTACTCCAAACCAAAAATTGGATTCAAGTAAATGCATTTTCTTTCTCTTTTTAAGATTTTAACGACTCCTGATATGTACAGTATCAGTGGGCAGTGTGACCCATACTTAACTAACCGAAGTCCCGGTACCAAGGGTTTTGCCACGGTATAACAATTTTGGATGTACATATTTAACGAACTTGAAGGCGAAGGCTGACCTTCAACAATCTACTTCAAATAATATGACCCAAAAGATTTAACGGCAAACAGAAAATATAATTATGTTCCCAATAATTTGTATTTAAGACGCAAAAGAAGTTGAATGGAGGCTTGTAAAACCGAATTGACTCAGGAAACGAAAATTTGGACTGCCGTTTCCCAAACACGTGCTTTTAATAATTTGGAAACAACATCAGGAACTTAAAAACTCAAAAATAACTGTAGCATCCGCTACAAACTATTTTTCAGGAAGCTCGATCGCGATTGCACGAATTGTAGGACGAAGTACCGCTGTATAACGAACTGTGAGAGAAATGTGGAGGGAGTTACCGTCCGGCCAAGATGGCTCAGGATTCGTAAAACCCAATTAACAACGATCAAAATAACGTTCCTAACATTCCACGCCTAACATTCCACGCCTAACATTCTACGAAGAATCGCACAGTCCATTCAGCAATCACACAGTCGATTCAGCTCTTGTTCTGTTGCGTTCAACATTCTTTTAAACCTCGATAACGAAATTCTCGAACACCGACCTTGATTATAACAGCTCAAACATATTTTACAATATTACCCAACCAGGATTTCTCATTTCACAGCAAAAAGGGCCAATTTTGTGGAAGGGTTTTGGTGGGATTAAAAAAAAAATTTAATTCCGGGATTTTTCACATGGGAGGCCTGCTAAGTACATAACACTGCTGTGAACCGGTTTGAACCTATTTCACTTGATTTTCAGTCCTGTGTTTAGCAATTTTTCCGAATCATTAACGCTGTTTTTTTTTGTCCCTTGATATTGTGGCCCTCAGTTCATTGCTGTGGTAGTTTTGGAGTCTTCGCCATTCAGTACAACACTGCTTGTCCAGCAGTTCAACAACTGACTAACACCGGCGGTACGAGCTGACTTGTACCGGAGGTAACGTCAATTACATCAAGCGATTTCACTATATTCAACCGTCTAATCTTAGAAAACAACCAAGAAAACACAACACACAAACCACACATAAAACCACCACCACCACCAAAATTGTTTTCTACATTCAAGAAAACTCACCATATTGGAGAGGACGACTTTGTCTTTGGGAGCGGAAATCGTGACTTCAAAAACTGCTTTGATGGCCGGCTCATCCCAGCAGGGGAAGCAACGCCGCGCGTCTGTCGCTTCAAACTGAGTAACAGCAACGTATTTCTGTTCTCCATCAGAACTGAAACCCCGGATGAACAATACAATTACGTGAAATATATTAGGAATAACACAGACCAGACAGGGATGTTGGTACACCTGTAAATTCAAGTGTTAGCCATGTTTTCCACGATCTTGGGTTTTATAATGACTTCGTAGTTTTTATGATGTCATTATTGTTTCGGCTAAAAATAAAGTTCGTATGCATCTGTAAGATCCTGAATTGGCGGGTCAACTTACGCAGTGGCGTAGCCAGGATTGTTGAACGGGGGAGGGGGGGGGGGGTTATCGGAGAAAAAATCCTGTCATGTAGCATGGCTATAAGAGCAAATTTTCAAGGAAATATCCCTGATATTGTGTAAAAAGATGATATAGCGAGAAACCATATACCACTTTTCTTAAAATTATATAATCTTTCGTGATTTTAGCAATTTTTACCGATGTTTCACCCTAATAAAGTCACATTTTTACCCACTTGCTTTTGAGAAAAATAGTTTTATCATCGAGGTAGTCCCTCCGTCGTGACTAATCATCCCACACAACGTTAGGTGAATTAATATTGATTTTTCCCATTAATAGCAATTTTTCACCCACAAAAGTCAAATTCTGACCCCTATTCTGTGTGAAAAACAACTGAAATGGTATTTTTCTGTCCTTACTCAACCTTCCATACCACTTCCAGTGATTTTATAGCAATTGTTCACAATTTTAGCAGTTTTTACCGACTTTTGACCCCTAAAAATTTGACCCCCTTGGAATTTGAAAATTGCTCATCTTCGGACTCATCCTTTCGTTTGGCAATGCGAACGTTTTGGAGAAATCTGGAATTTTGGATAAAGTGAAGAAATACAACATTTATTTGGCAACAATGTTCGCGAATTTTCAAGGAAAATTAAGGTATTGCAATGAGTCCAACATTTTCAGAACGTAAGTTTTTGAAATTAATTTATAGGCAAATCCGTTTCAGATCATCCTGAGTTCATCCTTAGATTTTAACAAAAATGTATGTGTATATTATATATATATTTATTTATTTATGTGTCACTCCAGACGATATCTGACCTTGGTTACGTGATAAAAATTCCGAATTTCGGAATTCAAAATGTTCTTATTGCCAAACAAAAGGATGAGCGATTTTCAAAAATTTGAAGGGGGTTAAATTTGTATTTTTAGGGTGTCAAAATTGGTAAAAACTGCTAAAATTGATATATAAAATCACTGAGTGTCATGGGAGGGTGAGTGAAGACAGAAAAAATACCATTTCAGTTGCTTTTCACACAGAATAGGGGTCTAATTAGGATTTTTGGGGGTCAGCAATTGGTATTAAGGGCTAGAATCAGTATTAATTCACCTGAAGTGTGGGATGGTGACGGTGAGGGACTATTTTTCAATAAGCATTTTTGTCAGAAAGAGCGGGTCATATTTTTGGGACAGATCGTTCGTAATAAAATAAACGTAATATTATTGAACTGTTTAATCATGTTTGATTTACCGTTTAACCTGTTATTGTTGAATAATATATTTATGTTTGTTACTTTCGTGATCGTTCTTAAGGTTTAATTTTAATTTGTGATGAACTTTTCGAGCCAATGAGCCCCCCCCCCCCCCCACGACTACGCCACTGAACTTACGATCCCGGTTTAACACTTGTTGGTGAAAGTGTTTTGGGCATGAATAAGATTGAGGGATATTGCCTACTTGTGCAAGGGTTAACACTTGTTGGTGAAACTGTTTAGGGTATGAATAAGATTGAGGGATATTGCCTACTTGTGCAAGCTCCCGACGTTACATGCCACAATAGCCTTCTGATGAGTACAAACCCCCGCTGAAGCCATGCTGCAAGGAAGTCAACCCTGAAAATTTGACTGTGGATCTAAGGATTACCTTCCACGGGTTTCTTCAAGCGCCATCTCTGATATCCAGAGTTCGCATCATCTTTACGGGGGGGGGGGGGGCCTCAACAAAAGGCGACAATATGTCACAGACAGTTCAGCAAAGCTGAAAGGACTGGGAACATCATCAAATCCTATTAATACTCAAAGGTGCAACTTCATCACTTAGTACCTGGATGCGTTTGAACGGTAGAAACCCTTCATCTTGTCATTGAGCTCTCCTGTGAATTCGAAGGCGAGGTCGGCCTCTCCTTTCTGCAGCTCTTCCTCGAAGTTGAGGGAGACGGTCTCGTCATCCTGATTGACTTTGATGACGGGCTTCAGGCTCTTGCCGTCTTTAAGGCTGAGGACGCAGCTTTTGATTTTCAACTCCAGCGAGTTGAGAACGATCGTGCTCGTTGGGGTATTGATCTGCAAACAAGGTACAGGGTTGACGTGTTGTTGTAAAAGAGTTCTTCTTTATTAGCTAAGTTACCAGCAGGAGTCAACAATATGCAGGAACATCCTCTAGGAATTCAAGCATTTCATGTTTGTACATTTTCATGTTCGGACTACTAATAAATTCATGGGCAAAATGCGGAGTCCAACCAACATATCAAATATTAAGAGCCTTACAGGGGTTTTGTAGTTTCACAGACGCTACTATAGCATTTTCAAGTCAAATTCGCCTTTTTACAAATCAAATTAACCTTTTTACATACCAAATTCACCCGTTTGCATGATATCAAATTCACACTTTGTTTTGTATTTGTACGAGAGTAAAAAACATTCATGTCCTCCAGAATGAGAATTTCCACTCGCATTTTACGTTTGAGACATCAAGGAACATCTTTGGTTCCATGTCTGTCTGTCTTTTGGAGGGTAGGCGCGGGTCGGAGCATAGACGGTCCCATAACAAATTCATTGAAAAGTACTGTAACTTTCATCTGCGCATGCGCCAAGGTGAAATCCTTCTACAGCCCACATCTATCCTAGAAATCGTCGTGAAGCGATGAGGTTTGGAGGGTATGTAAGGGTTGGGCCACAGATAGTCCCACATTAAAGTCATTGATACATCAAGTAACTTTCTCTGCGCGTACGCAAAAGTGAAACTAGAAAATTATGTACGTATTTGGAGTTAAAAGACATGTATTTGGATTTCTCTCTCAATTTTAACTCTAGTCTTACTCATTTGGTTCAGTATAAAAATTTTTAATGTATTGTAACTTGCTTCGACACTTGAAATATTTGAGATACCTATTATTCAAGTAATATGATACCACAAACATTCAAAACACATATATAACCAAGGGGATCCTTTCTCAATCCTATTACGTATATCATTAATCCTATTACTACAACTCCTGTTCTATCCTACTACTTCGTCATTTTTCAACCACTCACTTTCAAAACCATACGCGTCTATTCTCCATCTATCCACCGAATGGACCCACCCACTAATTATATACGTCCGGATGTTACATAATGAAGAACCTATACTGCATACCCGACTTGGCAGACTTTTTGCAAATGAGATTCACCTTTTGATTTATTATTCCGTGAATAATACACCTATGTATTAGCTCAGCAAAAGATTTTCTGAACACCCCCTCAAAACGTTCTTTTACGTTTCGAGGTGCGTAGATTAAAAAAATGCGATGTCCGTCCGCCGTATCATCGATTTACTTACACTTTATTTTCGGTCTAAAAAATTTGCTCTGTAAAAATAGGTTTTTTTGGTCTTTTAGAAACATGAGCTACTGAGGTATCGTTTTCGATGTTTTAAATTATTGATCTTGAACTCGATAATTTTTTGAGACCACCCGGGGCACCGGAATTTTCGTTTGCACCAAAAAGCCTCGTCAACATGATCGTGAATGCAACGGTATGTAAATCCAGCCCAGACACCATGGCTAGGGAACACCTGATTATAATCGGGCATGGCTGTACGAAATCGAGTTGGCTGTTCCATGATATTATTTCATTTGAAGAATGATGGTTATTTTGGATTTTGTTGATCGGTACTTTTTTAACATGAACAAACGTTATGCTTCATGAATAAAAACAAATATTAATTATAGAATTCTTGATTCAACCGCATATTTATGACATGTGACTTCCCGGCTGGTTCCAGTACTCGGTTTAGGGCTTTCCTGGGGGGAGGGCGAGGGTAGGTATTGACCACAGAAAACGGTGATCTACCCGAAGGGGTATCTACCTATACAGGAAAATAATAAACCGTTGTGGAGTAATCTGCAGCGTTTTAACTTATCAGATTCACCTTTTTACATAGGTAATCAAATATTCTGTTCTGAACAATAATCAATTCAAATCAGCCACGCTTCAATTTAATGAGAGTTTGCAGAAACTCCATAGAGCGAATCAAGATGCGAGAAACTGTAGTATGGCATTTTTCCTGATTAGTAATTTACTAATAATTTATTCGTAACGACATTTCCAGGCTCGCATCATTATTACCTACCGCTGAAGCTCCGGGAAGGCAGTTAAAGTGAAAAGTGAAGGCAGCTAGTTTGCAGATGGCGAGTGTCAAGGTCGGTTCGAGTAAATAAGCGACCAGACTGACAGCTGCCCGGAGGTACCGCTATCTCAAGTGCATGTACACCATCTCAACGCTCGTGGCACCGAGAATCCGCCTCTACATCAAACGCACCTACCAGCTTTCCTTTCCAAGGCACAGTTTCACATATTTCTTGCAGGTGCAGAGGACTGGACCAGGTAAACAAACATTCTCTGTACCTGCATCAATGTTGGAAAAGCGTAGATTCATTGTGGATGAAGGATGTGAACTGCGTTTTTGGCCGGGGTATGGATCGGGAGTAAAAACAGCAGCATATCGACAGTGGGCGAAATACAACCCGTAACTAAATTTTTGGGCCGAAATGGGGTTTTTCCTCCAATGGATTAGTTTGGAGGTTTTCTACTGACTGTTTTTCTAGCGATTATTTTGTTCCGCATCTCCAAAAATGGCAGGATATTCCGAGCGAGAAGCTGTGACTTCCATTATCTCCCGTATTATTGACACCAACTCCAGTTCCCGAGACGGGATGTTGTGGAATTTCCCCGTTTCAACATGATATTCGTGAAGAAAATTATTTTTTCAATTTATTCATATTATCTACTGATACTTGGGCAAACAATACGCCAATTCCTTGCAAATAGGAACAGTTGGGATATAATTAGTTGTCTAGTGAATTCTTAATTAGAGACGGTGTTTGTCTCTCCAGAAGTCACAAACCCAGTGGTGAGTGGCGACTTTACCTGGAGATACCGTACGTCGCCGTGATTTTTAATGGGGTTTTCATTCATGCCTCATGAATAGTCAATTTTTTTAGAATCAGTAATCTGAAATATTTATCGCGTTCATAAATCAACATGCAGGCTGTGGGTGAAGCATAATATTAATTGAATCATGGTAAACTAAGCTAGAAAATAATTGGATGGACAACAGGACCGATATTTGTACGAATTAGACGCATTCAACTGGTCATTAGTTTTTTCGCTCTCCTGTAAAGCAGTTTTTGGAGTCTCTCGCCCAACGTCGATATATTTGTTGGCGTTTTTGGCCGGGGTATGGATCGGGAGTAAAAACAGCAGCATATCGACAGTGGGCGAAATACAACCCGTAACTACATTTTTGGCCAAAATGGGGTTTTCCACCAATGGATTAGTTTGGAAGTTTTCTAGTGACTGTTTTTCTAGCGATTATTTTTTTCCGCATCTCCAAAAATGGCAGGATATTCCAAGCGAGAAGCTGTGACTTCCATTATCTCCCGTATTACTGACACCAACTCCAGTTCCCGAGACGGGATGTTGTGGAATTTCCCCTTTTCAACATGATATTCGTGAAGAAAATTATTTTTTCAATTTCTTCATATTATCTACTGATACTTGAGCAAACAATACGCCAATTCCTTGCAAATAGGAACAGTTGGGATATAATTAGTTGTCTAGTGAATTCTTAATTAGAGACGGTGTTTGTCTCTCCAGAAGTCACAAACCCAGTGGTGAGTGGCGACTTTACCTGGAGATACCGTACGTCGCCGTGATTTTTAATGGGGTTTTCATTCATGCCTCATGAATAGTCAATTTTTTTAGAATCAGTAATCTGAAATATTTATCGCGTTCATAAATCAACATGCAGGCTGTGGGTGAAGCATAATATTAATTGAATCATGGTAAACTAAGCTAGAAAATAATTGGATGGACAACAGGACCGATATTTGTACGAATTAGACGCATTCAACTGGTCATTAGTTTTTTCGCTCTCCTGTAAAGCAGTTTTTGGAGTCTCTCGCCCAACGTCGATATATTTGTTGGCGTTTTTGGCCGGGGTATGGATCGGGAGTAAAAACAGCAGCATATCGACAGTGGGCGAAATACAACCCGTAACTACATTTTTGGCCAAAATGGGGTTTTCCACCAATGGATTAGTTTGGAAGTTTTCTAGTGACTGTTTTTCTAGCGATTATTTTTTTCCGCATCTCCAAAAATGGCAGGATATTCCAAGCGAGAAGCTGTGACTTCCATTATCTCCCGTATTACTGACACCAACTCCAGTTCCCGAGACGGGATGTTGTGGAATTTCCCCTTTTCAACATGATATTCGTGAAGAAAATTATTTTTTCAATTTCTTCATATTATCTACTGATACTTGAGCAAACAATACGCCAATTCCTTGCAAATAGGAACAGTTAGGATATAATTAGTTGTCTAGTGAATTCTTAATTAGAGACGGTGTTTGTCTCTCCAGAAGTCACAAACCCAGTGGTGAGTGGCGACTTTACCTGAGATACCGTACGTCGCCGTGATTTTTAATGGGGTTTTCATTCATGCCTCATGAATAGTCAATTTTTTTAGAATCAGTAATCTGAAATATTTATCGCGTTCATAAATCAACATGCAGGCTGTGGGTGAAGAATAATATTAATTGAATCATGGTAAACTAAGCTAGAAAATAATTGGATGGACAACAGGACCGATATTTGTACGAATTAGACGCATTCAACTGGTCATTAGTTTTTTCGCTCTCCTGTAAAGCAGTTTTTGGAGTCTCTCGCCCACCGTCGATATATTTGTTGCACATGTAGAGAAGTGTATATAGGAAAACAAAACGTTCGTTGTACCCCATGTAAGACACCAAAGTTGGAAAATCGTAGATTCATTGTGGATGAAGGATGTGAACTGCGTTTTTGGCCGGGATATGGATCGGGAGTAAAAACAGCAGCATATCGACAGTGGGCGAAATACAACCCGTAACTACATTTTTGGCCAAAATGGGGTTTTCCACCAATGGATTAGTTTGGAAGTTTCTAGTGACTGTTTTTCTAGCGATTATTTTTTTCCGCATCTCCAAAAATGGCAGGATATTCCGAGCGAGAAGCTGTGACTTCCATTATCTCCCGTATTACTGACACCAACTCCAGTTCCCGAGACGGGATGTTGAATTTCCCCGTTTCAACATGATATTCGTGAGGAAAATTATTTTTTCAATTTATTCATATTATCTACTGATACTTGGGCAAACAATACGCCAATTCCTTGCAAATAGGAACAGTTGGGATATAATTAGTTGTCTAGTGAATTCTTAATTAGAGACGGTGTTTGTCTCTCCAGAAGTCACAAACCCAGTGGTGAGTGGCGACTTTACCTGGAGATACCGTACGTCGCCGTGATTTTTAATGGGGTTTTCATTCATGCCTCATGAATAGTCAATTTTTTTAGAATCAGTAATCTGAAATATTTATCGCGTTCATAAATCAACATGCAGGCTGTGAATGAAGCATAATTAATTTAATAATGATAAACTAAGCTAGAAAATAATTGGATGGACAACAGGACCGATATTTGTACAAATTAGACGCATTCAGCTGGTCATACTCGTTTTTTCGCTCTCCTGTAAAGCAGAGTTTTTGGAGTCTCTCGCCCACCGTCGATATATTTGTTGCACATGTAGAGAAGTGTATATAGGAAAACAAACGTTCGTTGTACCCCATGTAAGACACCAAAGTTGGAAAATCGTAGATTCATTGTGGATGAAGGATGTGAACTGCGTTTTTGGCCGGGGTATGGATCGGGAGTAAAAACAGCAGCATATCGACAGTGGGCGAAATACAACCCGTAACTACATTTTTGGCCAAAATGGGGGTTTTCCACCAATGGATTAGTTTGGAGGTTTTCTACTGACTGTTTTTCTAGCGATTATTTTTTTTCCGCACCTCCAAAAATGGCAGGATATTCCGAGCGAGAAGCTGTGACTTCCATTATCTCCCGTATTACTGACACCAACTCCAGTTCCCGAGACGGGATGTTGTTGAATTTCCCCGTTTCAACATGATATTCGTGAAGAAAATTATTTTTTCAATTTATTCATATTATCTACTGATACTTGGGCAAACAATACGCCAATTCCTTGCAAACAGGAACAGTTGGGATATAATTAGTTGTCTAGTGAATTCTTAATTAGAGACGGTGTTTGTCTCCCCAGAAGTCACAAACCCAGTCGTGAGTGGCGACTTTACCCGGAGATACCTTACGTCGCCGTGATTTTCAATGGGGTTTTTATGCCTCATGAATAGTCCATTTTTTTAGAATCAATAATCTGAAATATTTATCGCGTTCATAAATCAACATGCAGGCTGTGGGTGAAGCATAATTAATTTAATCATGGTAAACTAAGCTAGAAAATAATTGGATGGACAACAGGACCGATATTTGTACGAATGACGCATTCAGTTGGTCACATTAGTTTTTTCGCTCTACTGTACAGTTTTTGGTTTATTATTTTCAATAATGAACCATTGGAATCGAGCAAGAAAAAAAAATTCTTACCCCCCCTCAAAATTTGATGGTTTACGTTTCAAGGTATGTAGAACCCGAAAATGCAATAAAAATATTTCTGTCTGTCCGCCGTACGCCGTACGGGCCACTTTTCTTAGTTACCATGAAAAAAAATTGATGAAATTCGGGTTATAGGTTCCATTCGGGGTCTAGTTGGTCCTCGAAGCTCGACGTTACTGTCAGTCATCTCTAAGGGGTTCAAAATAGGGGTTGAAATTTTCAGAACGCCGTATCTCGAAAACTTTCGAATGAAGGGTATTGTTTTTTTTACGTTATTAAATTTGTCTTGAGCTAAACAATTTTTTGAGACCACCCGGAGCATTGTACCTCCAGCCGTTCATGTGCACCAAAATGCTTCGTCAACACGATCGTGAATCAAACGGTATAAATCCGGCCGGGATATCATCACTAAGGAGCACCTGATTATAATCAAGGATGGCTGTATGAAGTCGAGTTGGTTGTTCTGCGATATTATTTCATTTGATAAGTGATGGACTATTGGATTTTGTAGGTAGGTACTTGTGAAACTTGAACAAATGTTGAAGTATTATTGATGGGTAAACAATGGCAAATTATTAAACAACGGCAAATTATTACACAACGGTGAATTATTACACAACGATAAATTATGACACCACGGAAAATTATTACACAACGGTAAATTATTACACAACGGCTCATCTACCAAGAAGGGGTTGGATTTTGTTGGTAGGTACTTTTGCAACTTGAACAACCGTTGAAGTATTATTGATGGGCAAATTATTACACAACGGTTCATTAGTCTATCTCCGTAGAAGGGGAACCTATACAGGTAAATTATTACACAACGGTTTAGGTAGGTACCTAGTAACGAGTACGGGGTTAGGTACTAACCTACGGAGGGTGTAGAATAGTACATATGTTATAATATAGAAGGGTTATCTATACAGAGAGCTGTGATCTGTAACAGAAGGGTATTCTATACAAAATAATAAACCGTTGTGCAGGGATTTGCAGCGTTTTTGACTCTCTCGCCCACCGTTGATATATTTCTTGCACATGCAGAGAAGTGTATATAGGCAAACAAGATTCACTGTGGATGAAGGATGTGAGCTGCATTTGGCCGGGGTATGGATCGGGAGCAAAAACGGTTGCGTAAGTATAGGCAGTGGGTAGGGATGTTAGGCGGAAGTATTTAGGGGTGAGTAGATATTGGTCACCAACCTACGGTTCCTTCATAGCATTTTTGATTCTGCTTCCCATGAAAACTTATTGAATAGGTAGGCAGTTATTGAACACGATTCTGAAACAAACTTTTGGTATACGGACAGCTAATTAACCGACAGCCAGTGGAAAAATAGTGCAGATGGAAATATCACTCGATAACGGCAAGAAAAAAAGTTGGGATTGAAGAACTTAACGCCCAGAAAACTCTTTAGGTTTTCGAATTCCTAAGAGAAGTCGCGAAGCACAAAAACTTCATTGAAAATGACAAAAACAAAAGGGTTTCAAGAATATATCATCTTTTGTAGTAAATTAGTCGTACCCACGTACCTACCTACCTGTAACCAGAATCTATCCCTGGTGCTTCTTGGCCATTCTGAACGTTACACTTATAAAAAACAGAAGGCGATAAATTTATGGGTACCAAAATGGAGGTAATTTATAGGAGACATACGGTGCAAAAAACGGTTACAATTTAGGTATTTGTGGTCAAAAAACTGAGAAATTGATCACAGAATTGAATGGATTTTAGTTCTTCAAAATATCGGCACAAAATAATAATTACATGCGCACGTTTATATGTTAATTTCGTTAAGTGCAATACTACGAAATACGTTCATTACGCCATGATGCATGGAAAGAACTAACATGAATTGTACTGCTACGTAAATGACCAAGTGAGGATGAAAAAGAATAATTCCGGTGCCGCACGTAGTCAATAAGATCCTTGGATAAGAGAAGTAGGTAGGGTAAGCTGCGAGAGCTCCCTTCACCTGCATTTAAAGAAATGCGGATATCAAGCAAAGGCCTGTAAAGCGGGAAGGTGAAATGAGAAAGCTGGACAATTGACCTTTATCGTTACGAGGGGCTGACGGGGCTCCCTACGACTATGAACCTACAAGCTCTTACTCGGAGAGAATTGTGGAAAGCTGGAGCAGCAAACGCCGTGTGTTGACATTATTTTGATAGTAAATATTAATGTCAACTGATGAGGGTTTTGAACGTTACAATCCGAGGCAAAGGACTCTACCATGCTGGTACACCGAACTCCCAGAGTAAGAAAGGGCAGGGCATCAAACTGCTGGTGAGGCTCCGCCTCATTCAAAGTTGGCACAGAGAGCAGCATCAGTAAAAAACAAATTTCTGTAAAACGAAAATTTTCCGACACTTGTAATCCAGGATGTTCAAACCATCCAATTTCGCCGAACATTTCGGGTGTCTGATTGTCCCTATTACGAGGTTGATCAAATATAAACGGGACTTCGACCTCTGAGCGCCGACGGTTGACAGAAGCGGGCCGTCACTTCGAGATTGTTTGGACAGGTTCATTAGAAGATGGATGAGGGGGGCGTCTCCCCCTTTACGACCTTTCAGGAGTAGTGATCGCGATGTCTGAACAAAAGGTGCCCGTTTCCATTGAGCAACGAACTATCATAAAATTTCTTGCCCGTGAAAGAGTCAAACCTTTGGAAATTTTTCAAAGGTTGACCGCCCAGTTCGGGAACCAAACCCTCTCTAGACCCGTGTTTGCCTGGCACAAAGAGTTTCAGGAGGGAAGAGAACGAGTAGATGATGAGGAACACGATCGTCGTCCCCGGAGCAGCATTACGGATGAGAACATTCAAGCGGTTCGTGACATTCTTGAAGGTGATCGACGTGTGACTGTCTCCGAAATTGCTGAGCAGGTAGGGATAAGTTATGGGAGCTGCCAAACGATCATTACAGAGCACCTCGGATTCCGTAAAGTGTGTGCCAGATGGCTCCCTCGCCTTTTGACTGCAGATCAGCCTTGCATCGCTTTTTGCAAGGTTTGAGGAAGAAGGGGAAGAATTTTTGGCTAGCATCGTCAACTGCGACGAAACATGGGTCCATCATTACACACCCGAATCGAAGCAAGCCAGTATGGAGTGGCTGAGGAAGGGGGAGACAGCCCCAGTGAAAGCGAAAACTCGACTGTCTTCTGGCAAGGTCCTTGCAACTGTTTTTGTCGACTATCGAGGCGTTTTGCTCATTGATTTTCTGCATGAGCGAAGAACAATCAATGCTGCATACTATTGTGAGCTGCTGACTCAGGTGAGGGCTGCATATCGCAACATAAGATGGAATCAACCAATTCGTGACGTCATCCTCCTCCACAACAATGCAAGGCCCCATACTGCAGCTCTAACTGTTCAAAAATGGGAAGAAACACATTGGATTCCACTTGATCATCCTCCCTACAGCCCTGACCTATCGCCCCGTGATTTTCACTTGTTTGGGCCGCTTAAAGAAGCGCTAGGCGGACAACGATTCGAGGATGATGAGGGGGTCGAGGGGTTCGTGCACAATATTGGCTTCAGACGCAACCTTCATCGTTTTTTGATGCTGGTATTAAAAAACTTCCTACTCCCTGGGAAAAATGCGTCACGAAAGCAGGATACTATGTAGAGAAAAGTGACAAATACCTGGTTTTGGTTTATTACTCTGTGAATAATACACCTATGTATTCGCTCAGCAAAAAATTTTTATAACACCCCCTCAAACTTTTTTCTTTTCCGTTTCAAGGGTAGATTCAAAAAATGCAATGTCCGTCCGCCTTACGCCGTCCGCCGTATCACGTGTACAGGCTTCATTTTAGGTCTAAAAAATTCGTTCTTTCGCACACATGCTCCATTTGGGCCCTAGTTGTGTCCCGAAACTTTTCAGCCCGATCGGAATATACCCAGGGGTGTTATGAGTGAAAATGTGTGTAAAAATAGGTACTTTTTGCGTTTTAGCAACATGTTAGTAAAATGAGCTTTTGAGGTATCGTTTTTCAAGTTTTTGGGGACGAGAAGACCGAATATGAAGTCGATTTTGACCTAAGAGTGGAAAATTGAGGTTGTACCAGATGTTCAGCTCCCAAAATTGATTTTTTATAAGTCAAAAACCTGGAAAATCGTCTGAAATCACCATCAATTTGTAGAATAACACTAGAAAAAGTATCAAGAGGTGGATCAAGACGATTAAATGGTACTATCAATGATCAAAGATAATTTGAAAAAAAAAAAAGGAGCGTACCTAATTCGTGTTTTGGGGGCCAAAATTGGTGGAAACCACCAGAAATAGGTATTTAAATTATTTTATATGAAAGAAAAACAATAAATAAACAGCCAACATCTCTGTAGGTATGTCCAATAGAATAATGAACCCATGTGACAAGAACTTTGCGGCGTTTTATTTTCTAACGAATAAAATTGAAAAAAAAAGTCCCGTTTATATTTGATCCACCCTCGTATTAGGTACGTATGGCTATGCGCGAACAACAAAAACCTTGTAACACTCAAATATTTTTCGCTCAATTCTACAGAAGTTTGTGACAGTTTCAGGGGTCGTGTAAGTTGGGTCCCTGATGGCCCGGTCTGAATTGTATTACGATCGGAATGATATTAGCTATATGAATGATATTATGATATATATGATCGCCTATATGAAGAGACGATGTGAAGAAGCTATACCTACTGCCCATCCACTTGGCAGACGTCCTTCCATGGACGTGCCATCTATCAACAACCGTGGTACCTACCCCGTTGATTCCTATACAAGTCCTATCGCTTCCCGCGAATGAGTAAATCACTGGCAAGGTTATGAAAATATAAGGCACCCCCCAAAAGTGTGCCAATTCGGGTGGGCAGCATCCTAATATACGTAAGGACGTACCTACATAATTAGTTGGTGGGTCCATCGGTGGATAGATGGAAAATTTACGTATTTTCTGAACCGTTCATTCAGAAAAATAAAACCGATGGAAAGATGTTTCTGCATTCATTATTTGCGCATGTGCAGACGAAAGTTACAGTCCAATCTTGGTGGAATTCATATGTGACATTCGAAACCCCCACCTACCGACCCACAGAACCTCAGCGCATCACACCAATTTTTACGGTGGTTGTGGGCTCTGGAAGGATTTCACGTTGGCGCATGCGCAGATGAAAGTTACAGTACTTCCCAATGCATTTGATATGGGAACATCCGCGCTCCAACTCCCGCCTACTCTCCAAATTTCAACTCATTCGACTATTTTTTCGGATAGTTGTGGGCGTTAAAAGGAATTGGCAAACATTTCGTGTTTGCGCATGCGCATCCGAGTGTTACAGTCCAAATTTGATGAAATCGATATGGAAACAACAGGGCACCACCATGAATCTACCCTCCAACTTTCAGCTCGTTTCGACGATTTCTAGGGTAGTTCCGAGCTTTACAAGGATTTAACATTTGCGCATGCGCTGACGAGTTACTGTAATTTTTTAATGAAGTTGATAAGGGACTATCTGTGGCCAAACCCGCACTTACCCTCAAATTTTAAACTCATTACGACCGTTATTTCGTATAGTTTTGCCAAGGACAAGGAATTGACCACAGACAGACACGGAACATGTTCCTTGATGTCTGAAACGTAAACTGCAAAAGTGGAAATTTTCATTTTGGGGGAAAACAATTTTTTCGATTCCTGCGAGAATATAAAGCTTCCCTATCTTCGGTAGTGAGGAAGCAAAAATATAGCAAGGGTTGGCACATACTTGTATCTCCCTTGCAATGATTAATTACTGCTATATACTCGTATTACTATCTTCTGACAAGCTGGATAGCTAATGAAAACTCATCAACTTTGGTTACCTATAAGCAACGAATTCATGTTTATGGGCGACGTTTCCGAAATGGCGCAAGCATTTACGAATAGCATGTACCCAGCCCGATCTTAATAAAATTACGTGCAGTCAACGTATCTGTTAACTGCATTTGAGCTCACTTACGGACTTCGTCAACACCCCCAAATCACAGCTCATTACACTCACCGACCATCATTTTGAATAGTTACACGGTTCCTCTCAAACTGAACAAGTGAGACTACGGTAGAAATATTACCACAGTTATGTACAGTGACAAGTGACAATATTTCGATTTTTAATACCTATTTGGAGAATTCGCTCGAGCGGAGAACTCTTTCTCAAGAACTCTCACTGAAAAATAAATACCTAAGAACGAAGCGTTATTTCCACACAAGGGAACCTGGGTTCTACTTGATACAACTCGACTGGGCGAACAAAAAATGAGATTTATCATACACAATAGAAACCGTTACATACTTTCAGCGAACAGATAACGGTAGAAGGGCACATAATTTATTGGTCATTCAACAGTTCTCATTATCAAAATGTGACGTCATGAGGAGTGTAAACTAGCAGGCGAAATGCAAGTCACGGGCGTATATTTATGCACCTAATGGGCAATTTCACCGGTTTTCTACTATTTTCTTAAGTTAACGATCTCTGAGAGTGCTTTCCGAAAAGGTGCTGTATGAGGGGTATCCGATGATCGAAAGAGGGCGAAAAACCCGTGGAAAGAAAGCCAAATGACGTCACAGGTCAGCCAATTATGACGTCATATCATTTTCTTTCTATCCGTTTGTTGCCCGAGGTGAAAATTGGCAGTGAGTGGTTTTTAAAGGGTGCTAAATCCGATTCTGAGATCAAAAATAAAAAATTCCAACACACGGAAATTGCCCATGGAAGAGAAGAATATTGCTGTAATGCGTTTAATTGTTTCTGGTCTGACACACTTGTGAAGATCCATCAACATAATTATTACTGAATAACACATTACTGTGAGACGATTGTATCTACGTACCTACTGTAATAGGGTGCAATTTTTATTTTTGTATTAACACCTACAAGATGGTTTTAGAAGGGTAGCACTACAACGAGAATATCTTAGATTGTGCAGCTATTCTCCGGTGACAAGCAGAGAAGAACCCAGCTAGTTTAATCCGACTGGGTACTTCTTCATTATCTGGTATACACCAAAAAAAATTCTCAAATGTTGATTAAATTATTTAGTAACGTTTCTCAACAACAAAACAACTATTGCATACTTGTACCATCTATTCAGAAGTCCCAAACAACCTGCTCATTCACGGGATAGTTTCTGGGATTGTTTATCTTTTTTGAGATGCGAGCGCTAGCGAGCATCCAGATCGCTTGACAATGCGAGCGGCGGAATGGGAACTAAACTTCTTGTACACCCACCGTCTTGTCTGACTGAACAATCGATGTATTTGAGATAATGGTAATTGTTGTTGAGAAACGTTATTAAATAATTTAATCAAAATTTGAGAATTTTTTTTGGTGTATACCAGATAATGAAGAAGTACCTCCGACTGTTCCTTAACTGGGGAAGGTAGTTTTCAGTTTTGAAATCCAATGGTTGAAGAAGAAGATGCTGTTAGGTACTCAGCAGCGCGTTGAAAAAAAAACCACAGTCATGCAGCATGGCTATAAGAGCGAATTTTCGAAGTTTTCGGCATCTTCCTCCTCCGCCTAAAATTTTCTGAATATTAATTTTCGGCCAATGTTTTCCCAACTTGATACCATACAAAATTAAAACAGGAGTAGTTTTACGCAAAGTAAAATTTGGGGTGGAAGGAGGGGGAGGGGGAAATCAAAAATGTTTTGAATACCAGAAGAGTAGGTATTGGATACGTAACAATTTTTTGTTCCATTTTTTGCCGAGTAACACCTCGGTTTGTAGATTTTCCAACGCTGAACACGATGGTGAAGTCAGAATTGCGATATCCCATTCCGTTATCAGATTAGAGCAGACAAACCAGGAAGAACATCTCACGAAATAACCACGTTCCTTCATCTTCAAAGTGCTCCAGTTTGAGAATGGAATGAGATATCGCAATTCTGATTTCACCATCGTGTTCAGCGTACGTAAACCTTTAAAATGAGGTGTCACTTGTCAGACTTTTTCATTTTGGGAATTTATGGGTAATTTTCCCCCCCTAAAATTCCCCAAAACTCCCCCTTAGAGTGACCCGATTCTGCCCATCTTCGAACTTAGCCTGTCGATTGCCAAGACAGATTTTTCGTGCAAATTTGAACTTTTTATCTCAATTCTATCGAGAGTTATCGTCTGGAATGACACATACATATATAAATATATAAATATATATATATATATATATATATATATATATATATATATATATATATATATATATATATATATATATATATATATATATACATATAATTTTTGGTGTCTTTCGGCAGTGAATTCAGGATGGTCTGAAACGGATTTTGGTATAAAAATCTTTCGGAAATTCGAGTTTTAAAAATTTTGGACCGAGAACAATAGCTTCCTTTTC